>CAJPEX010006219.1:0-13370 GCA_905338405.1 Notodromas monacha | reverse complement strand
GGGGGTGTGAAAGTTTCATCATTGCATAATGCTAGGAGAGGTTCCTTTTTATATCAGGCTGAGCTTGATTTGTTAAACTGAGAACCAAAATGAGGAAGAATATCAGATCTGGCATAATGATAGGAATGGATTTCCTGGCAGGATTTCCTGACCTTTGCAGTTTTACTTTGTCAAGCCAAGTCCAGTCAGCTGCCTTTTTCTATGATTAGAATTTCCATTGTATGCAGTAGTTCCTTCTTCATGTTTGTGGAGGACATCTGTACATGGAAGGCTAATCATTTACACAGAGTTTTTTTTTTCAGATTTTCCCTTACAAAAAGAAACAGAACAAAAATCTCAGGAAAGCCAGAGAAAATTTTTAAAATGTATGTGGATTGGCTGTGCTGTTTTGATCCCACAATTTTCACTTCGTTTTTTTTTAGCTTGTTCAGGATCACCATGTAAACTGTATAAGTTTCTGAAATTCTCATTTGTGGCATATTTATTTTTGCAGGGATGAAACGAATGGTTCACTTGTTGCTTGCTGACAGTCTTTCTCCCAGTTCTTGTAATTATTTTTCCTTCAGCTTATGAGTTCAATCCATATGAGATCCCAGAACCCTTTCAATAACTTTGCTGTCATGGACTTTAAAATCCCAATGTCAAGCATTCAATGTCTTTAAAAAATGGAAATTCACTTTTTCCTGCATAATAATCCCCTTTGTCTGCATCAAGATGCAGACATTATTGGTTCTTGGAAATGTCCAAATGTGGAAACTTCCATACATGTTGGATCATGTTCTCCCATATAGTTCAAGAAGAACATATTTAAATGGTTCTCCTGATCTTCTTCAACAAATTTTGAAAAAGTTTCCAAATTTTAGTGAAGTTTTTCTCAACTTCAAGAGGAAGAAAATATAACTGCAAGAGAAAGCCACACTGTCCCACACGCCACACCATAGCTCTTTTGATAAATGCATGTCATTTCAATGGAAAAAATTTATCACACTTTCAAGGGCGTCAAGGTGGTGTAATTTCTGCAGTATTAATACATTGGTAAATTCATTGCCAGATCACTTTCTTTTCTTATGCCCAGCATTCCACAGCTACAGAAATGAGGCTTATAAAAAGATTTGGGCCTCATGAAATTCAATGCAAAGACTCTTTCCAAAATCATAGAAGAACAAGATAAATGGTTTAACTTATGCAATTTCTCATCAAAGATTCTGTCCAAATTGTTCAATCAACTAAAACTTATCTGGGAGCAGGCTGAACAACTTATGCTTTAATTTGGATTGAATTATTGTCTTCTGCTACAATTTTTCAACACTGAAAATTTCTATTTTTTTGGGGGGGAGTGAAAATGTATGCATTTACATCAGTTGTGCAATTGTATATTTTGGGATGGATTTTCTTTTCTTTTCATATGCGTATAAAGCTTATTCCTCTATTTTCCATTCTGATGTGATGGAAAGTGTTTGGATGAATGTGGGTGGGAAGGAGAGGGGGTTTGGACGTTGCTTGAACCTTGTTAATGTTTAAAAGACAAAAAAAAGCTTCCTGTTCAATTAATCAAAGAGCCACATAGAATCTGATCTCTTGGCATGAAAAGAGGCTCAAAAGTCAAAGAAAAACCAGAAAATTAGTCTTCGTAGATTATGAATTAAAGTAGATTTTCCATGAAATATATATATATATATATATATATATTATATTCCTGATACAAATAGATTTTTTATATTTCAGATATGAATAGATTCAATTAAGATAAACATTTAATGAATAGTTTTCTTCTGGAAAGTTTCATAAAATATTTTTATTTTGAGACATTGATTGGAAGTGCAGATTTTCCTTTGGATTCAAATGTCCCAAAGTCTAATCGTCCGTAAGTCGAGACCCCACTGCACATCAATCATTTTCCATGGATTCTTCCTGAAGCCTCCAAGCATTTAATATTCCTGGGAGAATCGAAAGCCACGGAATTTTTTTAAATCACTTATAGAACATAATATTACGGAGCCATCATCATCCATAAGAAAAATCACTGCCTAATTTCATTCCCGGTGTGGCAGTCAGGAGTGTCCGCCGTCCGGACTGTCCGGCCGGACAGTCCCGCCTAGTCAGGACCGTCCGGTTGGACATTCCTGCCGCCGTCAGGACTGTCCGGGCCCCAGTCAGGAGCGTCCGGCCCCCAGTCAGGAGCGTCCGGTCCCTAGTCAGGGATGTCCGGGTGTAAAAAAAAAAAACGCTGTGCAACTTCTTCTGAATTTGGTCTGGTAAAAGACTTTGCTTCAATCCATTCACTGAAGCAATCACATACCATAATAATGCCAGTAAACCCACTGTCAGTAGGAACTAGTTTAGGGAATTACCAGCTCCCTCATGTGCTGCCTTCAAGTAACGCTGTTGGTCTTCTTTTTTGAAAATAACCCTTAAATATGTGGGTTCTTTGACCATTTTCACTTCAGCGTATCTAAATAATAAAAATTTAGGGAATTACCAGCTCCCTCATGTGCTGCCTTCAAGTAACGCTGTTGGTCTTCTTTTTTGAAAATAACCCTTAAATATGTGGGTTCTTTGACCTTTTTCACTTCAGCGTATCTAAATAATAAAAAGTATTGGCTTATAAACTGGGATCCAGCTTGCAAATGTTTTTGAAAAAAAAACCTTGACAGTTTTTTAAATAATAAATTGGCATGGTTCTTGTTTAAAAGCACTCAAGATTATGTAAGCATTCCAGCTAATGAACATCACAACAAATTATGTTTGTTAGCTAGAAGCACATCTCACAAAATAAGATATTTTTTTCCAAAAGTTTTCAAGAAATAATCCAAAACTGTGCCTCACCATTCTTACAATAAAGCCATTGGAGGGAATTTTATGAACAAATTTTATTATGTTCTTTGTGAATGAAAGTACACTTTTTGGCTTCATTTAATGGAATTACTATTCTAATGATATTTGAAAAATAAAAAAATCATTACTTGAAATTCAACTGGTTGTTCAGCATCACATAGGAAGCTGCTGTACATTGGAGCACCCTCTTCTCATTATTGCTCTGCACTTCCTCATCACACCTTCCTTCTTCCAAATAGACAATGATCTTCTTACACATTTCTTCATATTGTTTTGTAGCCATTTATAATGATTAAGTTGACTTAAAAGTTATTATTGGTAGGAAGATTATTACTGAAGAATTTTGAATGAAAAATTTGATGAAAAGTTTTTATTAAAAATTTCTTGCAGGTAAAACCTTCAAGATTTTCAATAACTGTCATCATTTAACATGCTTTCAACCACTTTCTATGTAGTTCTGTACTATTTCATTCGTAAAACCTTCATATTATTGGATTTTCAATCCCAGACGCTCCCGACTGGCGGCAGGACGCTCCCGCCTGGGGGCCGGACACTCCGGACCGGGGGTTGGACACTCCCAACTAGGTGAGAGTGTCCGGCCGGACGCTCCTGCCTACCCGGACGCTCCCGACTCCTACACCGGTTGACAACTTCTTTAAGAAAAAAATCGTTGAACTGTTGTTCCTCCAGCATATTTTATCAGCATTATTTTATACAGCGAGTCCGCTGTGTACGGATGTCAAGCTTGCTTTTCTAAAGATTTTAATTATCATATGCCCAGTTATCTTGTAAAATTAGATCATGATTGCGCAATATATGATTTGAGTACAAATTAGAAGACAATTATTTGTCACAATTGTTGGCCAATTTAATTTTTTTTTGCTTCATGCTGATATTGGTCAGGTCATATTTTTAGACTACGCCGAGATGGATTGGATTATCATGAGTAAACAAGTATCAAATGAGCAGCCATGAAACAACTAGTGTCGAATCTTTATTGCTTGAATAAGTTAACTCAACATATTCTATTTTTTGTCAGGGGCCAGCACCAACAAATGAGAAATTTACGAAAGAAAATGTACTCTTTGCTCAGCTAAGGATAAAGATGAGAAATTATAAATATTTAAGTTCAGAGCGTTGAGCAATTACAGTAAATCTCAACTCTTGTTTAAGATCCTGTCCATGCTCACACAGCTCATCGATCGTTCAATAAAAAACTAAGATTCAGACAGAAGATATGCAAAATACACTGAAGGATAGACTGTTTTTAGACTGAAGAATAACTTCGAGATATTGTGCCTACTGAGGACCAGACGTTTGTAAACTGGGGACGAGAAAATCCCCACGAACTGAGTTAGGATTTATTTTACTGTTTCTTCTGAAGTGCCACGCGTAAACCAACTTGACATGCACCTAATTTTGTTATATTCGGCTGAATCCCACATCCGACTAAAATAAAACTAAACATTTGTATTACAGTACATAGTTCAAAATTATTTTTTGCCTTTCGGGACTATCGAGCCCAAAGACGCGTTCGAATCGAAGGCATATCTTTGAAATGTTAGAATGATTCAAGATTTGCGTCGCAGAAATAATGAAAAAAACTCGCTCTTTCCTCGAGTCAATTTCTTAGCGTAAGAGACTTGGAAAATTGTAGCGTGCTATTTCGTTTTTTCGCAAGGTGACGACTTCTTGCGAAATTGAATAAGTACGGTACTCGGCATTCAGTTAATCGAAGTTCCTTGTTATGATCATTGCAACACAGATTTGGTTGCGTTACGACTCGTTCAGAAAGGAAACCACAGCATTATACTTTACCATATGGCCATTGGTCCTTGGGGAGCAAGAGCTTCAATGGGACTCATTTAAATCGAAATGGGTCCGAATTGGTCCAGATCCTGCAAAGTGCTTGTCGTGAAATGGAATTGCGAAACGCGATCAAGCATCGTTTATCGGGAATATCAGCGTGATCGTTTAAAAAAACAATTACAGTAGCACCTTTGATAAAAAAATTAGTTTGTATTTTTGTTATCTGATTTTTGTAAGAGCAAACTGTGCTCCACTTTCTGATTTTATTAGAGCACCTTTTTGCCAATAAAATGGCGAGTTGGCAAATGCTTTCACCGACGGCGCAAAAAGTGGCTTTCCTCACGTTTCGCTTTTCCTGCTTTCGACGAAAAACACCTTCTTGGAAATTATTTGCATTTCAGCGAGAGCAATTACATTCGGCGAAGTTTTGAATGCATGGAAATTCATTTTAAATCCTAGACCCCCTTCTCCGAATGGATTTGAAATGAGAAGAAGATTTGTTTATGCATTCCCAAACCAGCCAGAACAATTCTTTGAAGCAACCTGAAAAAAGTCTGACTGATTTTTAAATTGAAATATTTTTTCGACCTACATTAGACTATCAGAGCATAACCGTATTGTACTTGAATGGTTCGAGGTATCATGAGTTCATGACCGAAAAATAAAATTTAGATTCAATTCTACTTGATTGACTTTTGAAATACAGTTTATAGATAAAGATAAGTTACGAAACGCCAGAAAAATTTTGTTTCTTTTTGCCGAGGGCGCGAAGAACTGTTCAAGAGAACAGTATTATTTTGTAAAACTGAATAAAAATAAATGAAAGCAAATATATTTGTGCCTTTTACCGCTATAGTAATGAGTTTTTTGGATCCTGCTAATACTCGTGTGATGGAATTACGAAAGTTTAGAAGAAAAAAAAACTAACGGGTCCAGTCCGGAGATTCCGTCCAAAAAATTATTGTACGACGATGAGAGGGATCGAGAACGCAGGAACTTTCACGTGGAACCCTTTGCCGGTCGAACACTCGTTCCCCAGTATTCAGTACTGGCCTCGGTACTTGTTGTGGAGGAGGGAGGGGGATCGGTATATTTTATTTTTTTACTTTTTTTTATATTTATGCTTCATATGCGAATTATTTTACCGGGTGGATGCCCGTCATCCGTGAACCCGGTCGCGCTCGGCGTCTCGTGAAGGTTCCGCGGCCGTTGTTCCAAACACGGCAGCCAGCTTGCTGAATTTTTATCTCGCTGTTGAAACCCTTCTTGCACTGCGTTCGTGAATTCGTGTGGACTTTTCCGCTGATGCACACTTTTTTTTTTAAAATTTATTCTTCTTCGTCTTGCGATTTGAACACAAAAAACAGTTGTACAGTACTGTATCGGCCGCCGCAACAACAAGTTTTACATCTGCGAAAATAGCACAGAGTTTTAAAAAAGTCTACATATTCCGTGTAGAGTGATCGTAAAGTGTAAAAAAAGAATTTCATCTTTCGAGTTCTCCGCGTGGACACGTGTGAAAGAAGTTCAGTGAAAATGAAAAAGGAAAGGATGCTTGTGACAGAAGAAAGAAAAAATGTTTCGAAATGCATCCGAAAGCTTGTCAGTGGGTTGTGTGTACTTCAAATTTAGTGCTTGGAAGTGGAAATCGGTATCCGGGAATCAGAAAGTCAACATTTTTTGCAAAAAATTCCAGACTTTTTCGCAGAGGAGGAAGGTGTTCGGAGCAAATTTTACATCGAAAACCCTTTCATCATTATACAGTAGTGCCATTTTCCCCTTGATTTGTTTTCCTTTTCAAGAACAGTATTTTGATATAGCACCATAACCGGGGTTAGCCATCGAATTAAAGAATATGATTCGACGGCAGAACACTAATTTTTTTGGAGGAATGTGGAGGAATTATTCATGAATTGGTTCTTTTTCAACCCCATATTCGTGTTGGAAGTTCACATTACATAAGTTCCAGTTCTTGAACCATAATCGTACTTCAGAGATTGGTACAGTACTGCAATAAAATATTCTGCGTCCGCACACAGAAGCAGATGGTATTTTATAATTATTTCAGACGTCAAGGTTGCCGCTACATTTGATGTTTTAATGGGTAATTTTATACATTTTTATGGATAATTTTATACACTCTAAATCGCACTGTAGAGACCAACAAATGATTAATTATTCAAACAATACTCTTGGGGTTGAGGGGGGGGGGGGCACTTTTTAATAGGAGTTTTTGTCGGGGCCAGAAAAAGGTTTTTCTTCATGAAATATTTTGGAGGGAATTTCTCGCTCTGTACAGTTCGCATTTCTTACTCGAAAATATTGGTGCTGATGCTCATATTGCAGATATGCGTGTATACAGGTTTCTCTAGTTTATAGAATGTGACGTGGATGGAAATTGAAATTACAGTATCTAAAATTGTCAACAGTTTTCAGCGTTCTGATAGTTGTTTCAGAGCTAGATGGTTTACTGTTGTGAGAACTCTCTTCTGACGAAATGTAGTTCATATTTTCCATCGCGGATCTTTGTTTTAATAAAATTTCACGCGTTTCGCCGCTTTTGAAGCCTTTTCTGGCTGAAATGGTTGTTGAGAATCGAGCTGTGGTCTATATTTCATGGTGAAAACGGATTTCGAAGCGGAGAATGCCCTGGAATAAAATCGCTGCTTTTCTGGTCTGAAAGCACGGAAATGGGTGGAGCGAAATTAAAAGCGCTGAAATTGCGGCACTGGGAAGCCAACTTTCCAGCCCATTTATGCAGTACGTCGCAGTTCTGCGCGCAGATTCAGTTACATATTACTTTCCCCCCGCTGACTTTGGGACTGCTTATGCTTCGGTCGGCACTCGGCGAATATTTTCTCTATCCTTTTTTTTTTCTTTCTTCTCCAGACGACGTCGTCGCCAATGACCTTCAACATCAGTCGACGCATTCCTTTTCTTCTTTGCTGAATATCGTGTGTTTTTTTTCTTTCGCAAATTCCTTTCTTTTCTTTTTTTTACCTGCTGGCTTCCTTTTCAAAGTCTTTCCGGCCGAGCGTGCTAACATTTACTAAACGGATGTTTCCGGTGGTGAACAGCCGGAGTTTTGTTTGTCTGGGGTGTTATTTTTTTGCCTTTTATTTAATATTTTATTTTTTCACGGAAGGCATTTTATCCGTCGGTGTTTGCAGTTCCTCCGACGCAGCCTTTGCTGCCTTTTGTTCCTACACCGAGGCTAATTCACAGCTTCGTTCAGAAATCTAAAAATACGTCTTGACAATATTTTTTTGCACCCTGCGGTTAGGTAATGCGGCAGAGCACTTCCGATTGTTTAACCACCTTTCCCGAAAAATGGAGACTTGTTCGAGGAATAAATCTTGGTACTGTTATAGTACATAGTACAGTGCTGTACTGGAAATAAACTCTTATCCAATAAAAGCGCTGGTCGCCTCCACGAGTTTTAATATTGAGAGCATGCATTTTCTATGCAGTACTTGGATCAAAAATAGCTGGATCGAATTTTTCTATGCTCTTAATCCAGAGTTTTTCAACCGGTGCTCGACTTTTACCCGTAATTAATAAACGGGAAAAGAAATAAAAAGGGAAATGACGCATACGCATGCTAAAAATGAAGGTAGGGGTTTAAAATATGATAGGACTACTCAGTATAGATTATTAGTCAGAGACCCCCAAAAAAGGATCATGCGAGGGGATCCAGCTTCTAGAAAGGGACTCCAGGTGCTAGAAATGTTGAGAGCCTCTTGTAATTCTTCTGCCGCTGATCTGCCTCGAAGATTTCATTTTATTCCTGATTGAGAACATGAACCTTTTAGATATTACAGTATCTACATGGAAAATCTACCTCTTTAAAATTATATAGCCCTTCTTTTTTTTTAAAGAAGGAAAGTTTCATGTTTACGGAAGCACGGTCAACATCTAGCTGTTTCTTTGCTTTTTGGCTGGCTCAAATTTCCAACCAAGATTAGCAAATTCCATGAATATTAGTTGAAAATGTCTCGATATGCTAATCTAAATACTGTATGTTGATTTTCCAGCCCATTAAAAAAAAAATCTTTGTTTAATGAGTTGATGAAGAACACTTTCGTTTTCAACTATACTGCTTCGTGAAAGATGTCCTGTTTTTTTCTTTTATTTTTATTATGGGGACTTTACATGAACTCTCTATATCGAGGTAGTGCATTAGCCTTCTGTTCAAGTACTTATTCAAGACTGTTACTCAAGGAACTGTAGTACGGTAATAAGATTACGTCACGTATCCTCCAGAAAAGGTGCTAGCCGTTTTCAAATACGGTAATGTACTTTTATATTTTCTTTGCTGTATTAAATTTGACTTCATGGTACCATTTAAAACTTTGAAAATTATTGGCCCCGATTTTCTTCCCCGCGGTTTCTGCTCCTTGGAATTTTTTTTAATTGATTCGGAAATACGAAAAATTGGTCGGAGGAGATTAAATTTGCGAAACTTCGTCAAAACAAGCTTTTCTCGAGTTCCTCTGAATAACCATGGGTCGCAGCTGTATATTTCTAAATTAATTCACGGGTTAACAAAAATATGCGTTGAGTGGAATTTTTTCGTCTTAGCGATCCCGAGTTACTGTAGTCTGTTCTTATGTTATCTCTGAATGATGAATTTTACGTTTATCTGTTTCAACAATTTGTGTCCGCCTTTGATATTGCTTTGTCGGAAAGCGTGCATATCTTAAAAGCTTTCGATAGAGTATTTTGAAGCTGTGAGTGAGGATCAAACGCGAATTTTCTCAGAATTTGGGAAATGATGAAAGTGCCCGTGAAACGAGAACAACGGGCTTTTAATGCTGGTTGGCGGATCATAGGGACTTTCAAGGAATTCTCCATGCTTTCCGCGTCTCAATTTGTGAATCAAATACGCTCGGACATTAAGGACACATAAAATTGCACATTTTTCAGCATGGCCTCTTTAAATTCATTCTGCACTTCTTGATGAAATGGAGAATGCTTTTTGAAAACGGAAGACCTCCTTTCCGAAATATTAACCTGGTTTCTCGAAAATAAAATCAGTGGTAATTTTCTTTCAAAGTTTCCACCAGTAGGACAGGTGAATCGAGATAAGAAGTTGCCCACTTTTTTGTAGCTCTACGAATAAGTAGGTCACGTGAACTAACGGCTGTATTGGACTTTCGATCGCACTGGAAATGCCGCCTTTAAAAGGTCATGAAAGCTATCCTGAATTTCGCCACTTTTAACGGTCACTTCAAACAGTTCGGTTTGTGTCTCTTTCGATATATTCGGAAAAGCTCTGAGGAGCACTTATCTGAAGTATAAGCCTTTGTCGAATTTCTAAAAATATTTGCATGCACTTCTCTTGAATTGAAGAAAAAGAAACGCCATCTGTCAGCGCTAAAACTCTTGATAAACTGAAACTGACCTTAGGACGGATTTTTCAACTACAGGTCCGGAAGTGACGATGAAGGCGTTTTTTTTTTATTTGTTGCCCTCATAATTTTAGTGGGGTACAGTATTCTCAGATGATTAGTGATGGTCATGAATGTATTTGATGTCGAATGACGTGGGTCTGACTGATGAAAGGAATGAGAATAATGTATCGGTATTGTTGATGCCCGCATAAATGCGCATTTAATTACCACCCATTCCCAGACGCATAAAAATCCGGATCTCATGTTTTCCAAAAAAAAATAATTATTGTAGCAATTTCCGAATCAATGAGCAAGTAGTGGATATAAAAATATTAAGATTTAAACCGTTTGCGTTGATCATTTGAAAGGCGAGAAGCATTTTTTCACGAGGAAAATTATAAAGGCATAATCCTGCAAGAGGGTAGTGCAATTAATTTGAATGCACAATTTATCCTAATAAATCTCACCTGCCCATCACAGAACAGATCTCAGGTGAGGTGATTTTCAGACATCTTGGTGCAGCGTCATTTGAAAGAAAGAGAGAGATTGAGCTGTGGATGTGTCGAGACATTTGACAAGAAAAGGGGCTGAATCATTTCTTTCCAAGTAGGAATATTTTTCCCATTTAGAAAGAGATAAAACTAACTACAGTACAGCGTAACAAATCATTTTTCTTGGGATTTTTTCATTCATATCCCCAGAGCACCTCACAGTTGAATTTGTGTTTGATTTTTTAAAATTTTCAGTGGAAAAATGTAACCCTTTTTTTTATTGCCCAGAGAAAAAAAAATTGTTGGTCAACAAAAACTGAGCAGTTTGACTGAAAAAAATGTCACAATAAATTGCCACAAGCATGCCTCGAAAATTTAACTTCAGTGGCTTCTGAACGTGATGGGATGCCCCTAAGCTGGTACACGCAGTCTTGGATTCGATTTTCGCAATGAGCCCCGGATTTTCCCAACCGCAAGTGCTTTTTTGAATTGTGCATGGGAAATTTTTGCTGGGAGATTGTCCATGAAGATGACGGTGTTCGCTTCACATCAGGGTTCAAGTCACGGAGTCCTTCTGTGGCCGGGAATGGAATACTTTCCAGCAGGTTAATCTTTCCTTTTTTAATTTATGCAAAGCTATCGAGGCGTGTGAAAAAAGGTTATTGAGTGCACGCCTCATCCCATCATTTTGCACTGATTTGATGCGTGATTTCGATGTGCACACACTTTTTTTGTTTTTGAAATTCAGTAATTCATTAAAATATGCACATGTTCCCAAAGACCTCAATCCATTTCAAAAACGTTTAAAAATCTCCCATCAACCGTCAATCGGGCTCTGGGGCGTGAAAAAAAATTCGAGAGGTTGTTGAGTCTCTCGGCCCGAGTTGATGCGGAATTGATGCGCATTGAATATGCAAAGTTCGCTGTGTGATGCAGACTGAAATTGCACGTCAGCGTGGCTGTCGACGCATTGCCTGTCTGGAAAGTGTGCGGCATGCAAATCCAGACAAGAACTTCTCTTCTGGTTTTTTTTTTTACTCTGGTATGTTGACGTTGGCCATCATGGCTTCCTTTATTAAGTGAGCTTCAGCGAAAGGAAATTATGCAACCCCTTTTTCTCGTTTAAGTTTGGCACGAAATGGGAGGCTCGTGTTGATGGGTGGGGTCCGGGTTATCAAAGTGAGTTGCTATGAGCAAACAACACTGTGCACTTGCCTTAACACGACAAAATGTAAACTCCGAGGCAAATAAGAGACTTAGTTAATTTTACTCGATACTAATTAACCTAATGACACGTCATGAACGTTTTAATTAAAACGTTTTTGAAAAAAAATATCGACTCAGATCCATTAGGCAGCGTCTGAGCTTCTCGATCTGATTCGAAGCTCAAGGTGGTTGTTTGCTTTTCATCAACTCAATCTCTTGCATGAAAATTGTTCAAATTTTAATTTACCGAATGTTTCCCGTGATATTCAGTCCAAGGACACATTCGTTGGGTTATTGATTTTTTCTCCAGAAGGGTGTTTGATGATGTTAAACTTATAATTGAAAAATGAACATACTTTAAAAGCAACAGACTTCCCTGATATTGAAAAAAATTTAACTCAATCTAAAAGGGTCTTTTATTCCGAGGCAAAATTGAAACAATTTTTGTGACACGAAAAAAAACAAGGCAACAGTCTTGTGATGCAATCGATTGTGCCTCAACTGCTGTACTCGAGTAAATGCATTATATTTATTTTGAAGGGGCCGCAAAAAATTGGGAAACTTTTCAATTCCACCAAAGCACAACATCCATTACGATTATTGTGCGATTACAGTTGAACCTCCATAACTTGAACCGCCCTAAGTCGAATTTTTCTTTTTCAAGTCCCCGATGAGTGAATTCCCTTAGAAAAAAAATGCATTAAAAGGCATCTTCCAGTCGAGAGCTTTTCTTCTCACACTAGAATTTTTTGAAGCTTTTTTGCTCATACGGTATTTTCTTATACTGTAATTGGGTAAATGAACCCTTGCCTCCAAGTTCAGCACCTTGTCAACTCATTTTAAAAGCAATTTGCGGCCCATAATATCACCATTTACAAATTTCCAGCGATTCTTCTACATTTCCCACAACTAAAATGGTTGTTTCCCTCACTGGAAACCTCCCTAATAACGTGATCTTTTCTTGCTGCTCCCTTGAAATTCGACTCGGAGGGGTTCGACTGCATTAAAAAAAATCCGAAGGAGATTTTGAAGAGAGGTGCCAAAAAATACCGATTTCTTCCTTCAGATTATCGAGTGACCAATAATGCTATTATAAAATACTGCAAAAACTCTGAGATGATGAAGCCTTTTTATTTGTCCCAAAATTTTGACTTCAAGTTGACAGAACTCACGATTTAAGCATGGAACTCTAATTTAAGCATGTTCTTATCGCCCGTGGAAAGGACAGTTATTCATTGGAAGTAAAGTCAGTGAATGGATCTCGACAGATAAAAATAACTTTTTGCCCCGATGTAACGTGAGCGACCTCAAGTCCACGATGAGTTTGGTTCCCGTGTTGGGTCGATATAAGGGTAAGCAAGTGGGAAGACGCGTGAAACATTGATCTGACTCGAAGAAAACCCAGAATGTTGCATGAAAAACATCTGCATGTTACAGGCCAGTTTGAAAATGCATCTGTAGCTCCTTGGGAGTAGCACACAAGCTGACCCGAGTGAAGTTTCAAGATGAAACAAATCATAGGTGAACTCTTTGCAAGTCCAGTATTTAACCCGCAGCAATATTCACCAAATGATGGATTCGCTGGACTCTTGGTTCGGCCGAAATGCGCGAAGAGCCAAGTGAAACGAAAATGAAA
>CAJPEX010006218.1:0-13371 GCA_905338405.1 Notodromas monacha | reverse complement strand
TCGAATGCTGAATTGAATGCGGAGAAATTTTTTTTTCTCCCGTTCAAAGAGAACTCTGTCAGAGTTGATGAATGAAATGCTATGGGGAGGCTTGAAGGTGATAAATGAATGCTGAGTCCAAGGAGCCGGTTTTTTAAATTCATTTTTTATTCGATCGCGTCACGTTTTACATGGGTCTTTTATTTTGGAGTAGCACTTTAGTGTACGACCTTCAGTTTCATTTTTTAAACGGTGAGATATGATATGATATTTTTTAAATTCAGCGTTTGCAGTATATCTCTGATATTCAGTCGTCATGATCAGAATGTTTTCTCCGTCTCTTGAATCGAAGTCTTTGCTGTTTTAATCAACGTAAATGAAATTTCGTACAGTAGAATATCGTTGCAAAGCATTTTTTTATTATCTCGAATTAATGATTGCAACCAAAAATGTCTTGGTCCCAATTCGTTTGCCACAACGTTTCTTTTTTATGATTTCGTTTAACGAGTTTTTTATAGCAAAGCTTTATTGTTCGAACGAGATTCAACTGCACAGTATTTCTTCGGAAGAGTAAAATAATCTTGAATTTTAGATGGATTCCTTTTGCCGAGGAGGAAAAGGAATTCAAGAAACGTAGGAAAGTTTTCGGAGGAATTTTTTGGTCAATATTCGCATTTTTATAATTGTGGGCATTCTAACCGAAAAACTTGGCAATTGAATTTTTGGACTCAAATGTGTGCTTGTTTCTGTCATAAATTCAAAAATTGCAGTCAGAAATTATTTTCTTAAAGGATATCAATTGACGGTACGCTTTTTTCGTAAGTGGAAATTAGATGGGAATTTATTCTTCGAATTGAATGCGTTTCTTCTGCAATTCTTCTGGGTGTTTCCGTTCGTATAGAACCACAGTAAGTATATGACTATAATTTGATTTCGAGAGGTTTCTCTGACTTCCTAACATTAAGATCGATTCAGAGGCTTCAAAAATTCGTTCAGAAACCCAGAAAATTGTAATTTTCAAAGTTTAATCTGTTCTTAGCCAACATCAAAAATCTACGCCTTGATTGGCCTCTCATTTTCCAATTAGATGAAATACTTCAATTCGTTTTCCGGGGAAACTATACTCACCAGCGGGTTTTGAAAATTAATATCATTTTGTAAATGAACATCCAAAAAACGAAATCATTTCCGTTCTAACTTTCCCAAATGTTTTTCCATCTTCTTGAGCAATATAAAATGCCCTGCTGCATCGATCTAATTATTCTAATACACGAGGAAATTGTCAATTCATTTTCCCGAAAAATAAATCTTACTTGTTTGGGGTTTAGAAAAAGATGATAAACGGCAGCCTAATTTGAAATGAAACTGCTGCTGAAGCCGAAGAGTCGCTCTTCATAGTTCCAAGCTCCGTTTTAAATCTT
This sequence comes from Notodromas monacha, assembly GCA_905338405.1. Taxonomy (NCBI): domain Eukaryota; kingdom Metazoa; phylum Arthropoda; class Ostracoda; order Podocopida; family Cyprididae; genus Notodromas; species Notodromas monacha. The sequence continues at coordinate 11,971 of CAJPEX010006218.1, read as the reverse complement.
GAAATTTCTTCGCGAATTATCCACGCCGAAATTATTTGTTGTTGCATTGATGCTTTATTCGTGTGCATTTTTTTGTTTTTGCTCGTGTTTGAATAGAAGAAATGCGTGCGTGAAACCTCCCGAGTCAAATGCGTTCATCGCGTGTTCGATTACTTCACCGTGCGTCAAAACAGCGCATCCGTAATCCATTCCGTTTGTTCACTCGACGCCGCCGCCGACTTTATTCGCTCGTTGATGACATTGAAGNCAAGAAGCAGTATTTAAGAACCAATAAAAATGACGAAAAGAATGAAAAATTCTCGTGGGAAAACGAAGCACCCCCGAGGCATTTTGATGTGGGTGGGGAAAAATTGCTGGCGATCGGCGCCGATCGTGGCCGTGAACGGGGATCGATTGGTGGGTGTGTGTTCAATGTTGCAACGTGACACTTTTCCCCCCTCTGGAACCATATTTTTTCAACACCAAAAAATTGACTTTTTCGGGATTATTTGGGGAGAAATTGACTAGGACATTGATTCTGAGAATCTCGGTGTAGCAGATATACCCTCCTAAACCATTTCTCTTCAACGATATTCTTGGAATAAAAATACCTTTACCGTATAATAATTTATAATGTTTTGGTGGAACTTCAGTAAATGTTACAGCTGCTCTGTTTACGAAGAAATTCTCTGTAGAATATACTGTCGTTTTGTCGCACGATTGTATGAGGTATCTTCACAACGAAATTCAGTGTACCAGAAAATAAAATCGTCGCAGAGAATTTTTTTGTGGAGAGCCCCTATAACATGAGTGAAGAACCATTTGGGAACAGCAAAGAAGAAAATTCGTTACACAGAGAAGTTCGTTGTAGAGAGTGTCCACCATGTATTTTTGGTCCAAGATATTTATTGGAATGAAAATAAGCTGGTTGTAAAAAAAAAAGATACTTAAGTTAAGTTAATGCAGTATCTTACCCAAGTGTTATATGCACTGTATAGTACTGTACAATAGTACCTCGGTACAACGAATATCTTCATAGAGAATTGTTCCTTACGAAGAATTTTATTTTTTGGTCTCGGTCCGAAAAATCAATTTCTTTTGAAGGATTATTTCGTCATAATGAAGAATTTTTAATAAGGTCCCAAATGCTTCAGTGTAACGACATTTTACTGTACAATTTAGTGCAAATATTACAGAAGATTGTTGACGAAAAATTTTTTTTAACATGAGCAAATTTGAGTGTTGAAAAAGCATTAAATTAAAAAAAAAAAATGTCCAGTGTTTTCTCATTTTCAACTGCGGTATTTTGACGCCGACTCAAGATTTTCCCAACTCAGTTGACTTGATTTTAAGTAAGCAATGGAATCCTTCGAATCGGCTTTTAAAGCGCACCATATCATTATAATAAGAAACAACCTCAAAGTTTTGTATTAAATAATTCGGGAATCTATTCAGCGTTTTTCCTTGCATTTTTTTCAAAATTCTTGGACTTTTCCCGAAGACATTGTTTCTCAGTGTGAAATGGCGAGCTTTAATTTGAGCCTTTGAAAAGTAAATACTAATAACATCCGTTTCATTCATAAACATGAACATTACCATATCTAGAAATTATTTTTATCTTTCGGGTTTCCAAAAAAAATTCACCTTTCATATGCTTTTTAGGGCGCAATTCTACGACCCAAAACGTGGCGACGTAGTCGTGAACTGGATGCAAATGAGGTAACGCACTGGTCACGGATCATAATTCTTGATTCTTCATAAGGAAGTGCTTCGCTTCTGGAACACAAATTATTTGTCTAAAAAAGGAAGAAAAGGAAGCCGTAAAACTTTCTTGGCAGAACTAAATGTGGCAATTTAACGCGCAAGCGCCAACAGCAGGAAGGAAGAAACGAGCAAAACTGTTACTCGTAATAATGAGCGAGTTCAATTTTTGTTTCAATGCTTCTCTTTAATAAGGCTTCGTTCATGGGTCTATCTGAAAGTTGGAGCATATTTGTAGCGAGAGGGCAATAAGGAAACCGCGATCGAAAATCATTGAACATCACAAAAAAAAGGATGTTGTTTGTGAAGGAATTTCATAATAATTCCTCGGCAGCCATCAGCGAAGAATCTTTCTTATTCATAGTTTCTGCGGCGAATCAGTTATTTAGAAACGCGTTCATGAACCATTTCAAATAAAAAAATTATGCTGCCATTTTTATTTCAACGGTTCGGTATAATAAAACTTAGCTCGTAGGTTCATCTGAAAGTTCAAAAATTTCAAGAAGGGCAGAGTTAAATTTCTTGATTGAAAATCGTTCTTTGAACACAGAAAAGACGTCTGTTCACGAATAAATGTTGTAATATTTCCTTGTCAGTAAGTGAAGTTTTTTTTTTCTCATCCCTTCTTCCTGCGTAAAATCAGTAATTGCAAAATTCGTTCGTGAACCATTTCGAAAAAAAAAAATCATGGTGTAATATGTGTTTCAATGGTTTGCTTCAATGGGGTTTTGCTCATGGGTTCCTCTGAAAGTTCAAACATTTTCAGAGGAGTGGAGTAACAAAGTCTCGTTTGGAAATAATTTAACTCGAAAAGGAGACTGTTTTCGGATTCAAAATTCTTCTGATTTAAATAAATTAAAAATCTGAAAAGTATTTTTTCCAAGATATTATTTCTATTTCAGAAAAAATGAATTTATATAGATTTTTTGAATATTTCTTTTGCAAGCACGAAGGTTTTTTCGTATCCCTTCTTCCTTCGGGGAATCAGCATTAAAGAAAAAAATTGTGATGTGATTTTCCTGTCGAAGATTTGGTTTGATAAGCCATGGCTCGTGGCTTCATTTGAAAATTCAAACATTCAAGAGTGGAACGAAGTGTCGATTGAAATTCTTCGAGGACCAAAAAAAAGGAGCATTTCGCGAAACGAAGTTGATGATATTTTCTCGAAAGCCAGCAAAGAATTTTTCTCATTCCTTCTATCTGCGGCAAATCAGTAATTGAGAAACGCGTTCATGAACCATTTCGGAAAAGAATCGTGATGCATTTTTTTTTTCCTCGTGCTTTTTGTTAGACGTGAAGAATTATGTCAGTACTCGGTCTTTACTCGCCGTGATTCACGTAAAGGCTGGGTTTTCATTATCGTTTGTCGCTTTTTTTTATTCCTTTTGCTACTAAATCGGACTTAACGGTATCTGGAAAGACCGGAAATGTTCGCTGGTACATATTATAAGTAATTGTTCCCGAACCCGTGGAAATTCTGCGGACCGGCGAGTTTTTTGCGGGTCTTCGCGAAAATTTCTTCTTTGCCACTTTTGATGAATTTAGTATGCTGAAGTCCGTTATCGTTAGCTGAAATTCCGGAAGGACAATGGCAATTGAAATTATTTGATGAAAAATAAAAATGGGCTTTTCTTTTGAATAAGGCTTCATGCAAATTTTCACCTGCTGCAATAAATTATTCCAATTATTCATTCGGAAAAATTTAATTTTCAAACCCGCCTTACTGATTTTTTGAAGACACTTAACTGTAGCTGATTCAGTGGTTCTCAACTCAAATTCTCGCAAAAGGAAGTAACTTTTGGAATGCCTGCCTGCCTGTCTTTCAAACAAAACTTGTTCGATGCTGAAATTTTTTCTCAACTTTGCCGGTCTGCGGATTTTTATTTTTTATTTTTTTCGTGAAAAGTTTCTGGTCCAAAAAATGTTTCTGGAATTTTCCCGGTCCCAAACATGAACTTTCAAAGAATATCAAGCATAATTCCGGAGTAAAGAAGAAATAAGGCTAATGTTTTCCTGATGGTGAAGATTGTAAAGAACCGTGCACAATTTTCTTGATGTCTATATTCTTCTGATGAATTTTCCAAACTGAAGTCTGTCATCTTCAGCTGAAAACTTGGAAAGATGATGGCAGTAGAAATTATCTGATAAAAATATATCTGATGGGAAAATATCTCATTTTCAAACCCACCTTTCTGATTTTTTAAAGACATTCTACTATAGCTGATTCATTGGTTCTTGACTCAATCCTTGCAAAAATCAGTAACTTTTGAAATACCTGCCATAAAGTCTTTCAAACAGAGCTCGGATGACTCTGAACATTTTACCGGTCTGCAGAAAAAAAATTCGGAAATTTCCTGGTCCGAAAAAATGTTTCTGGAAATTGTCCGGTCCCAAAAGTCAACTGTCAAAGAATATCAAGCATAATTTCAGAATAAGAGGAAAGAAAGGCCGACGTTTCTCTCTGATCGTACAAAAAAAAAGGATCTACGTTTTGAACTTCGTTTCGTGGAAGGAAACGTGGAACTGCTGTTCGATCCCCTCGGCTTGATTTCCGAGTCGAAAGTTGGCGTGGAAAAAATAAGCCAAAAAATAAAAAAATAAAAGTAGATAACGAAAATTGGATATTTTCTCTGCAATTTGTCCTTTCACCTGGCTTATTGTTGGCGGATTGATGTGGGGGGAAAGCGACAGTCGTGACAACGAGCCGGTTTCCCTGTGATTTCTATCTGCTTCCTATCACCCGTCATTATCCGAAATTCCCACATTGACTGACTTGATGTTTCGAGTCACACCTCCTCACAGTTATATTCCATGCAGAATCGATGAAAAATATTATTTTTTTATGCACGAATTTTACACATACAGAAAGGCGTATGCTGTAATTTGAAACGAAACATTGGACATCAACTCGTAGAAAAATACTTGAGTAGTGCTTTTTTGGTGATCAGTTCACGTAATGACTCTTTTTTTCATCATCTATTATGTGGCATCAATGTCTCTAAATAATTAAGGTTCAATTTCGTATACTATATTCGACTTACATTCAAATGAAACACCTCGTATTGAATTTAACTTTGGCCGACGCTGGTTTCGATTTTTTTTATTTATTGTAATACGTACAAAAGCAGCGTGAAAGTCGCTTTTTGGGGGAATTTCTCTTTCTTTTACAAATTTACATCAATTGTTTTCTGTAGATATAATTGTTTTGATCCTCCGTTCTTCATATTTTTGGAGGTTTTTTTGAAGCTTATTTCGATGCTTTAATGCCTGAAAAACAGGAGGAAATCTTTATGCTACCTTAAGTTATTACTTGAAGGAGTACTGAGTGGATTTTTCAAAGGTCGATTGCTTGATTTGAGTTTCAATTCAATTTTGAAACGAACAGTTATTAGTGCATTGACTCGACACGCTATTGCCAGAAGCTCATCTGCATGAAATTCTTTCTGCTTAACTAGGCTTGAACTTTTTTTTGGCAGCTATTTTCATTTATGCGCATTCTTTTTTCCGGTTCTTGAGTTCGGAGAATTTTGACACCCATTGCGGTTGCGACCGGGAAGTGCAATGCGCAAAAAAAATGGCACGCGGAAGTATTTCGTGTAAATTCGTAAGGTGCAATTACTCCTTACTGATTAATAAGCACACGTCCCAAGCCCCTATAACGCGCTTATAAGTACGTTTATTTTCACCCATTAAACACGCGCACACAACGCCTTACAAAACGCCATTCTGAACCATTTTTTCACGCTTGTCAAATTGATGCATTCTTGGCTGGAAGAATTTTCAATGAACTTTATATGGCAGACTTAACCGTGCGTCGTGTTGACAGCAACGAAAGGTTTAAATGTGACGTGCAAAATAAAATAAATAAAAAATAAGAGCCAATATCTTAAGCGTCGAAAAAACCGAGTTACGAAAAGCATGGGGACTTACCGACATTAATTGTTCTGCACTAATTTGGAAATTATATTATAAATGTTTGCAGAAGTGTAACAAGTACAGTACAGTAATTTACCTAGCATTTTTATTGCCATTTTTTGGGTAAATAAATTTCGGTTTGAGACATGGGCATCCTTCTTAAAACAGCATCCGAATGTTGTGCTGGAATTTTATGGAAGATTAAAATGATCGGGAATTTTGAAAATAATAACGGTTTTCAGTTTCTTTGAAGAGATGTTGATCCTGCTTCGACGATTCAAAAACAAAATCCAAGAATTAACTTCTTTCAAAAAATTGACATGAATTCCTTGATATCTGGAAGTTCTAGATTTTTGCGGAAGGAGTTGTCAAGGATGAAGTATGGTTTATTACATGTCTCACTTTAATTATGGAGATTTTTCGCAAAAATTGACTGGAACTTCCGCGGATTTTTTCATGTGGTTAATTGGGTCTGACGCATCTTTAGAAAATAACTTTTTTTTCTGGTGACTTGAAGCATTTTTTGATCAACTTGATTGTGTTGTACTGTAAGTTTCTTCGTTGTTTCTGGGTACAGTTACGGTATTTTCCTTTTTATGTTCGAAGAAATAATAATTTAATTGCATATCGCAATAAAGAATGGTACTTCGAAGGGGATGATTCATTCTACATCATAAATCGCTATGCATTTCTCAACAAAAACATATTTTCGGTGTCTGGGATCAACCAGGCATTTTCACGACGTTCATATTGCAGAATCTCTGTACATGTTTGGGACCGTGAAAAAGTTTTGATATGGACAAAAATTCGTTAAAAGGAAATTGAAAATACTGTACTGTATTTTGGCTATTTTACAGAGACCAAAAAATCATTTTTTTTTTGTAGACAGTAATTTGCTACGAAGAGAATCGTAACAGTGGCGTAGAATCTCGTTACAACATTTGAACGCTTTGGACCTTGCAAAATCTTTCTTATAAACAAAAATTCGTTGAGAAGAAATTGAAATAATTTTATGGCTCGTATGTCACGGGCCGAAAAATAAAATTCGTCAGAAGCAATAATTCTTATAAACGAGAGTCTTCTTTATATGCTTTTTTGTTGATGGATTTCCCTCTGAATAAGGAGAGGTTGAATCTCTTCAACCTTTGCACAACTTTCAAATTTAAGTTACGCAAGTGATTTTTCAGGCGCCGTTATTATAATGGAAAAAAGGGCGGTCTTTATAATGTCTTGCATTCACTGTATTTTTTTTATCATCCTTTGGAGGGTTTATAAAATGAATCTTAGCATCGATTCGGATTTGTCTCGAAATCTGTCTGCCTGAACTCACTCCTGATTCATATATATAGAATATGTCAGACGCTCGCGTGGAGCATTTTGTGTGTGTGTATAACGAGGCAAAACCGGAGTATCGCAACTCAGGTCAGGTCGCCGAGATCAGCGCATGTCGGTGCCAATTGCGGGCACAGGGAGAAAAAAGTATATATATTTATGTATAATAGACGAATAAAAATAAAGAAAGCAAGCTAAAGAAAAAAGAGGAAGAGATTGAGAGAGAGAGACCCAACCCAACGTGGATCGTCATCTCGTCGCGTGATTCGACACACACGGGGGCTCCTTCTTCTTCTTCTTCCTTCTCCTCCTTTATTTATTTTTCATATATATATATATATATATATATATATATATATATCTGCTGCTGGAATAAACGTGACGCAAGGTTGAGTGTTTTTTCCGTCATCAGCTTCGCCCACGATTTCGCCGTTGTTCGCGGACGAGACGAGACGAGACGACGGGCAGAAATTTTCTTTCCCCTTTCCTTCGGCTTATTTTATCTATATGTTGTATATTTCTTTCTCTTTTTTTGTAATTTTGTACAAGCCCGGAAATCGAGCATTTCGCCCCCGAGGAGGGTTCCCAACCAGGAATTTGCTCCTATTTAAAGTCTCCTTACGTTCGTGACTGCGGATAACTTGCAAAATCGGGTCCTCGGGTGAAATTTTCGCCTGGGGGAAACGAAACCGGAGTTCCCTTTTAACACTGACCACTAAAAATTTTTGCACGCAAAAAGAAAACGATAACCGATGTCAAGAAACACGCGGAAATGTTTTTGGATAAGATTATAAATGGTGTCAAGACGTGGAAATTTACCCAGGATTATGACCAAATGAGCTGAGATAAGTTGATTTTCTTTGTGGGATTCATAAATTTTTGCGTTATGAACGCTAATTAGTGTACGAAACTTCCTGAACCAACAAAGAAACTTTAAGCTTAAATTGATGGGAATTTTTCAGTTGAAGTGTCGCTAAATTACTCTGAGTTGCGAAAATTTTTGAATAAATATTTTCGTTCATAGTTGCCCTGTGTTTGTCCAAGAATGTATTGATCGCACAAATATTTACAGTAATCTCAATGATCTCAAAATTATTTATTGACACAAATGAAAAAAACATGGCAATGTAATATTTCTCACAAAAAAGCTTTCAAATATGAAGAATCAATCAAGTACAGTATAAGGTCACGAAATGTGGACGCAATGTTTTTTTTTCTTCAAAAAATGAAAAGATCTCAAAGAATTGAAAAAATCTCAACTTCCAGACGATCAGTTTGCAGAAAGAAATCAGACCTATTCTTCCGATTTGGCATGAAAAGTAGCGCAAAAAACAAAAATAAACGCAAATTCTTAATGAAAACTTCACGCAGTTGATGGGAAAAACATCAACAAGAGCAGAAGCAATATATTATTTTGTCATTGATTACGTATTTATCAGAAGAAATACATAATAAGATATATATTGCATTCTTTTGTTCGAAGAAATAGCTGAATTGGTTCGAAAGGTGTCAAATTTTCGAAAAATGAAATTTCTCAAATTTTCCTAGAACTGTTTGGCAATTTTCTGTAGCTAAAAACTTTGTCCGGATTTTGAGGCATTTTTTCTTCAGTTTTAAGTGTCCCGAAGTCGAATCAAGGCTTCATTGTATCATGTATTTTGCGAAAAACTTCCTTGTGAGCGAACATGAACGATTGACCCCCGCATCATTTTTTCGGAAGTGAAGAATCGGAAACACGGAAGCTTCGCATTTTTCCAATGGGAAATAATTAAAAAAAAGGCTTAGTAATTAATGCCTTTCCAGAGTCATCACGCTGTTTTTTTTTTCTTCTTTGAATGCCCGTTTTTTTTTTTTTGGAAAGCTGTCTCAGAATAAATGAGAAACGGAGTTCACACATGAAAAGGAATTATACGTGTCTCTAAATTTTGTTTTACCGTACTGTACTATACAGTGCTAAATTGGAAAAGTTTCCCGAAGCCTCGCTGTTTTGTAATCCAGGGTTTGAATAAGGTCACTGCTATACTTACACACACACACACACGAGTTTGCCGTTCTTTCGTTCGTTTGGTCAGTCGGCCGTTGACCTTTTCTCGGTTGAAACTGCCATCATATCTTTTCTCTCTCTCTCTTTCACCTTTATCCATTTCTTTGGCTGCTCGGGGTAGGAAAAAAAATGGGGAATCGGAATGAGAAGAATGACGGGAATCGGCATAGATTAAAGTGTGCGGTGGAATCGCCACACGCTTGGTGCGCAACAAGTCGGCAGGGAGTCGTAAATATTTGCCCGCAGAGGCGTGACACGGAACGCAGGGAGTCGAGTTGGACGGTGTAGCAGGGCGGAACGAACCAGCCCCCCCTGTGGATTTTATCATTATTTTTTATTTCTTGTGTGTGTGTGTATGTCCAAATTTTAAATAGAACAGTGTTCTCCAAACTTTTGTTATGCCTGAGGACCAGCACATTTTCAACAGCAAAAAATTCTCTGGACATCATGTAAATTTTCAAAAAAAAAGTATTTTTGGACCCAGCAAATTTTCATAAAAAATTTGAATATTCAAAAAGTTTCATTAGAATTTTAGAAAGTCTTAGTGGCAAGCATTCAAAAAAAGTTCTGAATTTTTGAAAAAGAATTTTTATAACCTTTGAGCAGTGCTGCTGGGATTCATTTTCACAATTTTGTGCCACAGGTAAATGGAGAAAAAGGAAATGCCTTGCATGATCCCAAGAGACAAAGTTTGGGAAATATCCCAGTTTCTTTTTTCTTTTTCATTTCTGCAGAAAAAATTTTTGTGAGAAAAAAAAAATGTACCGCCCAGTGGCATTTTTTCTACATTCTAGCCGTAGGATTAGCATATAAGGGATTTTGAAGACAATGGTTTTTGGTCTCTAGGATTTTTCCAAAGGTTGGCCACTTAGCCAAAGCCGCATTTTGTTGACCTTCAGTCAAACCAAAACTCACAATTGTTCAAAAATTTCTCGGCACTGCCACGCACTGGAAATTTAACTGCCACCACCCAAGGGTTATGAACCAATGAAGCAGCAATATCGTGGAATGCCTTCAAAAAGTTAGAAAGGTGGGTTTGAAGAAAGGTTCCTCCAAATGGAAAAAAAAATCAAAATTATTGATTTTTAGCTTGTGAACATTTGTCTGTAGCGTTATTAGGAGAAGAAAAAATACTTATATTTCTCATCAGATCATTTCAACTGTCATTTTATTCCCAAAATTTCTTACAAAATTATGGACTTCATTGCTGCTATTGAATTTTTTTTATTATGCTGAAGAAGGCGGGCTGGCAAAAAACTTCTGCAAACTCATGCCAGTAGTCTGCAGACCATCAATTGGGGAAAATTGGTTATAGAACAACCTCAGTTTTATTTTCTGGCAAGGACTGAATAGCTTTGTTCCAGAAGGTTACACATACTGTATCATGCTTTTTCCCACTTTTATGATGTTTGGCGTGTGGTTTTTTGAAAATTTGCAGCTTTTATTACAGCTTTTTACCAAGCTGTGTCACGAGATTAAAAAGGGGAATCTTGAGCTGAATGCGAGATTTGTCACTTGAAGGCACGTTTGCAGATCAAATTAAGGAGTTTTGTTTGAGAAGGATTCGTGCCACATTTACTCGCATTTGTTTGGTTTGGAATTTTTGCTCTTCTTCAAATTTTGCCTTGGGGTGCGTCTTGAGATTTCAAGGTGAATTGCGTGTGTGATCCGAGCCTGAATGCCAGTGGATTCAGTTTGGAGACGTGTTTGCTGACCGAGAACACTTCAATGTACAGCATTCGGATTTATTTTCAAGGGTATTTGCAGAGATTAAACTGATGAGTGATTCCATGCGTATGATTCTCACGATATTATCACGCTGGAAATGCCTCTTATATAATCGATGAATTCGTGAATTCGAAAAAAATTTGGTTAGTCAACTTGGAATTTAAGAGAATTGGCGAAACCTCCCCAGATTTCTCTCGGAAATTCACGGATTGTGATTTTGGTCGTGTTACATTGAATTGCATTTGGACCTGATGAACTCACTTGGATGAAGAAATTATAATTTTTGTCATTTTAGATTCTCGTAAACCGAATTTATCGGAAATGCATGAATTGCAAAACACCTGCCTCAATTTTTCTAAAAATCCCTGCTTATAAAATAATTTTGAAAAAAAAAAAACGCTTCGCTTCCGGTGAAACTTAACGATTGGAACATTCGAAAAAAATGTTCAATGCAGGAATGAGAGGTTGAAACGGAACAGAACAGCTGCCATGAGCCATTGAATGGACTGGGCGAAGTCAACGGTTCTCCAGAGCTTATTTTCCTTGTTTGTTCATCTGTGTCAGTCTCGTCTTCTTTCTTTTTTTTCTTCTTCTGTGGATGCCCTTTATCCTCAGAAACTTAAATCCCCTCTTTATTTTTCCCTGTCAGCACACCTGTTATTCCTTGCCTTTTGTATTTTTAATGTTTTTTTTCTTCTCTCTTCTCGCTCGCATCATTCTTTGTTGAGTCAAGTGTGGATTCGGGTTTCTGCTTGTGCGCCAATTTTTCCGTTGTGTGGAACGGTTTCGCTTCCCCTTGAAAAAAAGCCCGTTTAGCCCAAGGCCTTGGTATATTCAATCCTCATGAGCATAAATTGTATTCCTTCATTTAAATTTCGAAAGTTGATGAGAGTAATTTCTGTCTTATATTCGGAATGACTATAGGTTAATCAATATTGTTTGCTTGTTGTGCACTTGGAATGTTGATGATTGGCTGTGTTTTTGAAGAAAAAAAAAACAGTTGCTCTGAAATGATGCATGGGGGTTTTTTTATCCGTGGCTTTAAATTCATCATAAGGATTCATCATACGAAGATTTGTATTCGAATAAATTTAGGTGATCATTTCGAAATAATCGCATGCACTCATGCTTGAATCGCTTCATGGAAATTATATTTTTGCTTGATGGTGTTCCATTCTTTCGGCGGTGAGTATAGGAATGTTTTTTGAAACT
>CAJPEX010006217.1:0-13371 GCA_905338405.1 Notodromas monacha | reverse complement strand
CGTAGAATCAACTTTTTGGAATTTTCTGTCTAGAAATTTGTTTTCCTCAGTGGAATTTTCGCACGAAATTCGACTATAGCCTGAATACAATATTATGCCATTGTTTTTAAATTTTTGACGAATGCCTCGATTATTTGGGGCTGGGAAATTTTTATAGTGCTAAAACGTGATGTGCGCTTTAGTTACAAATGCACTTGGTCAAGAGAAATAGACCTGGAAAGTATATTTGGCTAAGAAATGATATTTGACAGTGTTCTATATGTATTCGGAGAAGTAAGGTACATGGTTATTTCTGGCCAACAGAATCTATTGATTGAACAAGAGAATCAGGCTTGGAATTTAATTGAAAAAATTGTGGACCGTTTTCAGGTAGAAGAGAGCACAAAAGTATATAATCATTACATTTTTTGGCGCTGGAAAATTTTTTAAATGCGAAAAAGGGGTGAGCGCTTCAATAAAAAGCGAACTTGTTCGAGAAAAATTGGCCTAAAAAATATTCGACTCGAAAAATGATATTTTACAGTGTTCCAAATACGTTGCTATTTCTGGCCAGCAGAATCTTGAGCAAGAAAATCAGGCTTAAAATTGAACTGAAGAATTGTTGATTGCTTTCAGCTTGAGAGTGAGACCACAAATGAATTGAATTCGTCAATGTTTGAGGAGATGAAGTTGCTGTAACCATAAATCCGCAAAAAGAAGCATCCGAACTCCGGTGATTATCAAAAAGAAGCATCCAAACTCCGGTGATTATCAAAAACATGAAATCGCGTCCAGTATTTTACGGGCCCAGTTTATTTCATTCTATTTTCGAAGCAAAAAAGGGTAGGCTTAATATCGATGTCGTTATATAGCATAGTGGTGAATTTAAAAAGCCTGTTCTTGAATTTATTGAGTGGCAATGCTAATCTGGAAAAATACGCGTACACGCTGAAAATTTTTCATTTGAAAAATATATAGGAAAATTTGAACGATGCACACAAAAAAATCTGCGAAATCGGCACGTGAAAATTTCCAAAAGATTACGAGTGAAGTGAAGTCCCAGCAGAACCCAGTATTGTGTTCAAAAACTTCAAAATTCTGAAGTGTTGATTTTTTTAAATATGAAGTGTATAAGAAATTAAGAACTACACAGTAATTTTTTATCTTTTGGCAATACTGTACCTGAATTCTGAAGTATTAGTGTGTTACTTGCTCTACACTCAAATATCTCGCGGATAGGCCGCGAAGGTGTCTTTGGAAACATTTATTTGAATGAAAAAATTGCCGCCTTTAAGGCGGGTAGATAAGATATCAAGGACATGTCCTAGCTGATTTATACCGTTGTACATTTGTCTGTTACTAATCTCGATTTCCTTAAAAAAAAGACAAGGTCAGCTTATTATTTTTTAAGCATTGATACCAGCTTTACATTCCGAAAATAAAACCTCGCTACTTGATAACTTATCTTTGTACTTCATGACTTTATCTTTTCCCAAGTTGATAAATTCCGTAAAACAGTGAACATTGTTGGCTGTGACAGTAGAAGAAAGTTAAATATTACACATGATCAAGAATTGAAATGATTACTCAGTTTTTTTTTTATCCTGATGCAATATGATAAATATTTTTACCAATCTCCAATTGCACATCATGTATTCTGTGAACTTTCTCTTTAGAAACATGGCTTTGTCATTTGTAAATGATCAAAGGTTATCATTACTTGAAATTTTCGCTATCTCATAGAGATGCTAATCCTCTTAATTGTATTCCTGGATACATTTTTGTGACATTCAATAAGATGATGCATTGGATATATAACTGCCAATATTGTTACAGAATGTACCAACTTCTCCTTTGTAAAATTTGGAAATTGTGTTAAATTCTAATCAAAATTGGTATAATCGAGGTTCTCAAACACATTCTCATTGTTACGTCCGCCTTGATGATTAATTTTTTTTTTAAAGAAAGCTTCACAATATTTTTCAAGTTTTTGAACTGAGGGCTCATGCTGCTTCGGGAGAAATCAGAATTTGAACCATGATTAGCTAAATTTTGCGATGTGTATCAAGAAATTGCAATCTCTGATTTTAAAAAATAAATGTGGCCAGCAAGATAACTTTGAGTGTCGCTGTGATCTGCTATTGATCTTTACTTTTAAAATTTCTAGTTCAAGGGATGAAATTTAACTTATACCTTATCTTTTGTGAGTACAAAAACAGCGCTTGGCGGATGTAAAGGATTCAAGGACCAAACAGTGCCAATAAATTCTGCACTTTTCGTCCTCATTTTCTTGCAACTTCAATCGCTGGGCTTTGTCTGATTTCTGTTCCTTGCCATTTTTCTGAGACAAAAAGAAATCCCAATCCGGTAAAAGAATAACTGAAACTATTTAAATTTTGCGCTTTTCATTCGAACACGACGGTTTTCGGCTGAAGGCTCGAAGGAATCTTTTTCCAAATATTTTGAAAGAACATAAACTCAAAGGCTCACATTTTTTCCAGGATTTTATTTCTCCCAGGCTCAGTGAGACAGACGTGTCAAAACGCCCGAAGTGGTGGGAAACGTGTCCGGAAATAAACAAGGATGCCCTGACTTCGTCACGTATGTTTGTGAAGGATGCGATGGCAATTGTCTTATTTTTTTGAAGTAAATAGACAAAAATCGTGAAATGTTTTTTAAAAGGTCGAAGTATATGGAAAAGATAAACTGTGAACCGTAGGAAGAAACACAATGCGATTAGTTCCGCCCTCAGAATTTTTCGAAACGCTTATACTTTTTCGACCCCCGCACTTATTTTGGCGTGCTGATTTCCTTCGGTGAAACTTTCTTTTAAACTGTGAACCGTAGGAAGAAACACAATGCGATTAGTTCCGCCCTCAGAATTTTTCGAAACGCTTATACTTTTTCGACCCCCGCACTTATTTTGGCGTGCTGATTTCCTTCGGTGAAACTTTCTTTTCCGAAGGTGATTCGTGTCGTGGAATGTCGAATTTGACATGCATTTCCTGACATGATACCATCTTCTTTCTTCTTTTTTTAAAGCTTGAATTGGGTTTGATAATTCGTAAATATTGTGTCACTGAAAATTTTGAGCCTCGTCATGGCCAACTTTTCGGGAAACCTGGAAAAACCAACAAGGAAATCGTTGCCTGTTTTGCACATCACTGGCAGCTATTACGAAGTTGGCTACGAAACTGTGAGTTTCAATACTTTTTGAATACTGTATCAAGAAAAACTGAATCATAATGCAGTTGAACCTCTGTAAGTCAAACCTCACTAAGTCAAATATCTCCCTAACTTGAATTTTTTTCAAGTCCCCATCTGAATTCCCTTAGAAACAATTAAATGCATTAAAAACCTCTCTAACTCAAAGTAATTTTCACCAAAACGTCTGTAAGTTGAATTTTCTGGTCCCTTTTGGTTACTATTCCCTAGAATATGAAAAAGAAACTCAATGAAACAAATTTATTTATGCATCTTGATAGAAACTGAAAGACTAATTAAGCAACTGAACCCCATGTACCTAAGTTCAGCAAGCTGTAAACTCATTGAGAAGCAAATTTGGGCCCAGAATATCCTCATTTACAATTTTCTGCAATTGTTTTTACTTATGCTTTAAGCAAGAAAGATTGTTTCCCTAACTCAAAACCTCCAAAAATTGAAACCTCCATAAGTCAAGACCTCCCCAAGTCAAATTTTTTCATGGTCCCTAAAAGTTTGACTTAGAGAGGTTCAACCGTATTTTGATTACATTTATGTCCATTAATCATTATTTCGCAAATAATTCCGCTAAACCACTTCCGAAGGTTGTCAAGAAAAATGCGAGAGAAAAAAAAACAACTCAGCAACCCTTTTTTATTGCCTCCGGATGGCATTCATGGCTTCTGTGGCGTATATGTATGAGTTAATGGGGTTCTGAATGTCATCTTGTGTGAAGATAGGTCAAAGAAAGATAAAAAAGAAAGTACAGGGAAAGAATGGGGTTTCATCTCGATGACCGAAACCCTTTTGTGTATCGTGACAGGGTCGAGTGTTCGGACAAAGGATCAAACGGTTCGCCAAAAAGACGAAATTGCAACTGGAGAGTTCTCGTTTCTATGACTCGGGATTGGCAGAGAAAGTTTCCGCGACTGCGGCTAAAATTGTGCAGACCAACTTTCCGCAATTCTGGGAGGAACTCTGGGGCATGGCTGATGGCTCGCAAATTGACTTTCACGAGGTTAGTGTGCTTTTCAACTTTAAATTCGCGATTTTTCATCATGGAAATACTGTACTGAGTTCAGATCCGTAAAATGTACAAAACGTTGATAAGTGGGTTTAGGCATGAAACATAGATTCAAGCTTGGGATTTTGTGCATGGGAATTTCCTCAAAACCCAGGTGGGGGTAAAAAAAAAAGTGCACTATCTTCATCTCCTAATAATGGTGACACAGAATTTAGAAATCAAATCAAATTTATCTCAAATTGCATCAAAATTAAATTAAAATTTTAGTAAGGATGTTGTTGACTCAAAATTGTGGATGATAAAGCTTTTTCAAGAGGTTGACTGATCAATCAGGCAATTTGTTTTGTTGACTGAAATACCAGTGGTACCTTGCAATTAAACCTCCAGAAATTCAACCATCACACAATTCAACAGTCAAATTTGCTTTGAGGTCAACTTGCCATTTGATCTCTTTCCCAAAATGAAACCTGTTTTTGTCTCTCTTCTAGTGTTTTTGTGATGTTTGCCCTTCAGATTCTAAAGAGTGTCTTGCCATTCAACTGTTTTGAAATTTTACCCTAGTTAGGCAATGGGTTAGGGTTGAATTGTGAGGTACGGCCTGTACTCAGATTAGGTAATTGGTAATCTAGGACAAGCTTGTTTGTTTTCTTGGGTAGTTGTTACTGTCAAAAATGTGATACAGTATTATGTACTTGTTGGGGACACCCTTGTTATCTGAGGCTCGTTTCTATGCATTTGGCCTGAATTTGGACATGATAATATTTTCTTCTACACGTAGAAGAACGTATTTGTAATAAGGATATTTCACTGTGGTAATTATTTTCAAATCTATTTCGTTATCACGCCACTTTTAACCCTTGTGAGGCAAAGTTGGGATATTTTTGCAAAATTTTCTGCCACTGGGCACTGGTAATAAAAAAAGTTACTTTTTTTTACCAAGGGCTAAGTCCAGAAAAAAGCCAAGATTTTTTTCTAATCCTGCAGAACATTTTCAACACAAATTTTTTAAAAATCCCTGGCTGGGTGGCGTTTTTTCCTGCATTCCTGGCATAGGATTTGCATGGAAAAATCTTGGGAACAAAAGAGAATTTGCCTCCCGGATTTCTCAGGACTTAGTCCTCCTCAACCTGGGCGCATTTCAGTAACCTTGGGTCAAACTGAAATGCACCACCCCCCAGAAAAATTCCAACTCTGTGGTGCACTGAGAAAGAGCACTCTGCCATCCCAGGGTTAAGGCAAATATTCCACCAGGAAGAATATGTAGAAAAAAACATATCCTGTGTTGGATCAAAATGTCAAAACACATCAGCAGTCAGCCTGGGAATTATTCTGCCACAAGGGATTCTGAGGGAAGGAGTAGTATTGGATGGAAACAACAAAACACATCATTCAGCCTGGAAATTTCGGTTGGGAACCTTTTTCAAGGGTTCCAGCAAAAAGTAAAGACACTTGCGGAATAATTTTTTCCATATATGAAAAAGCCTGAGGAATCCCCGAAGAATATTGGCTCCCCCCTCGAAATACTGAGTTTATTATCTGATCTTGACCGGTTTTCATGCATTTTTAGACAAACTTTAATTACTTTTCGCTTTTTGGTCAAATGCTTTTTATTCTTGGTTATACGCGGAGGAAAAGTTTTTATTCGAAGATGACTCCAAAATCATTTGATTCTCCCCAAATTTATGAAATGGAAGAATAAAGCCTTAGAAGAAAGTAATGCTGATATATCAAATAACTCCGGAACTGTCAATGAATCATTTAAAATTATTTAGCAATCCTGTTTGGTCTGTGAAAATTTTCTTTGGGCGATGAATCGATTTTTGGTCGAACTCTGAACAGGAAAATTGGTTCGCAAGGCCTTCAAGTTCGTATCGTACTGTATTTCTGAATGGACTTGATAATACTTTTCTCCATTGAGATTGAATATTCCGAAAAATGTTGCGCTCATAGAAATCATAATCTGTGAAGTTATTTTCTTCTTGCAACTAAAAACACACTCATAAAAAGTAGCACCACACAAAGGAAAGTGATATCCTGAACTACCTTTTTTTTTTGTTGGAAACACAGTACCTTACATTGTCCACTTAGATATCAGAAGTTTGTCTTCTCATCATAGACTTCATCTACATGCTGAAAACTTGTAAAACCCATGCTTCTCATTTGCCGTATCATGAATAACAAAACAAAGAGCTCTGAGCAAATGGAGAGAGCGAACTTTCGCGCTCCGAACTTTCCTCATAGCAGCATTTCTCATTCTAATGCTCTGTATGGAACAACGACCTTCAACAAAATGTGCAATTAAATTTTATTATCCACGCATTCAAGAACCTCGTCCCGAGCAAGCCTTCTTTTTTTTCAGGACGAAAACGTCATTAAACAAAATCTTGCTCCATTCCCAGTGGCTGAAAATAAAATGACTCTGCTTTGCATGGGAGTTAAAAAATTAAAGTGGGTCCGGAAATATCCTCCTTAGCCGAATTTTAAATGTCCAAAGGCGAAATAAATTACCTCTTCCTGTGCTTTTATAGTCACTCAGTTATTGCTCACAATCATAGCTGTCGTTTCAGCTTTAAGTATGCTTATAACCCAAAATTAAAGCAGATCAATTGTCAGTTTACGCTGTGGGTGATTGATTCATTGTTTCCTCTGACGAAATAATTCGAAAATTTTCGAACTCCCGTCTACTCTAAAGCAAACTTCATAAATTTTGTCATGTTTTGGCATAATCAGGAGGAAATAAGGTCAAAGTAATTGTCAGGCTTCATAGAGCATTCATCTTCCCAGTTTGGCCCTTCTCTTGAATTAAATTGAACAGCAAGCTTTATTGTCTGCTATTCAGCATTCACAGGGTTCAAACAATGTTCCCACATCCAAACCCCACCCCACCCACATTCATCCAAACAAATCCTGCACATCAGAAAGGAAAATAGAGAAACAAACTGTGCATGGATATTGAAAGAAAATAAAATACATCCCAAGAAGTTGAACTGCACAACTGATATAAATAGGTACACTTTCTTTCCTTCCTTGTTCACTAAAACAAAATATCATGTCATCTTAATTTAAATGAGTCCTCAAACAGGTCAAGAATACCCTGTTCTTGAACTGACTTTAGCATTCCCAAGTTCCGCTTAGCAACCAACCAGAATCTGTAGACTACAACCCTGCCACATTGTCTGGTCACCAGTCATTCATGCAAACTGTAATGCGCTGGTTTACTTTTTGGTTATGCATGGTCAGTTACCTGTCTTGTGCATCTGTAATCTATAAAGGAGTGTCCAAAAAGTTTTTTCAGGGTCATTGTTGGTTTGGCTTATGCTGTGTATGCATTGCAGATATTTAAATAGAAGCACTTACTTGCTAAAGAGAAGTTCTCTCATTTGCACTACCCCAGCTACGAGGGTTCTAACAAAAATTCTTGGAGTAGCAATGAAAATGGCATACAATTGAGCTGAAAAAATGTATTCTCTAGCCAAAACATATTCTTTGGCACAAAAAAAAATCAGCCTGGTTTGACAATTTTTTTTACTTTTTTGCAAAATTCATCCATATAGAGTTTTGCTCTCCACTCAAAAAATGAAGCGCCCTTTTTTTGTTGTAGCCCAACTTTCCCCTCAGAATTTTTGAAATAAACTTGGCATTCTTTCTAAGGGTTGCCTCCAGGTCATCCAAGGCAATTCTGCCATTTTCATCAACAGACGCCTTCACAGCCACCAAAATGGCGGCCAATGTGGCGGCTGTGAAGGCGGCTGTTGATGAAAATGGCGGAATTGCCTTGGATGACCTGAAGGCAACCCTTAGAAAGAATGCCAAGTTGATTTCAAAAATTCTGAGGGGAAAGTTGGGCTACAACAAAAAAAGGGGCAAAAAGCGGCAATCATATGCCATTTTCATTGCTACTCCAAGAACTTTCGTTAGAACCCTCATATAAAGATTAATAACTTCTTGACTTAGTTTATTCCTGACAAGAAATCACCAAAATGAAATACAGAGTTATTAAGCAAAGAAGACATTCAACGCATAATTGTTTAATTTCAATTTACTTGGGATAACAATCAATAAGAATTGCAGCAAAAAAGCAATTACTAAACCCAAATTAAAGCACAAGTCCCTCATCTGACTTAACTTTTCGAAACAGACACAAGAAACGGCACAATTTATTCTTTTTTCAGGTCAGTGTCTGTTCATGCAATTAAAATGTGCCGTTTTCTTGTGCATGCATGCGAAGAACCTGCTCAGTTTGCTTTTGCGATAAAAGCAAGCAAGGTTCTCTGGAGTAGAAAATTACCTCGTGCATATCAAATGATTCGGAAATATCATTCCACCCCAGTACAGTATTTTCCTTTTCCCGTCATATCCTGTCGAATATTGCTTCGTAATAATGGAGTCATTGTGCCGTGTGGAGGAAAAACGAAGAAAGAAAAAAAAAAGGAAAATAGAAACACACAGCATAGAGGAAGAAAATTGTGCACGTGTCTGTGTTATCTTTTACGCCAACGTTGCTTGCTCTGGTCATCGCACGCATTTCCGGGAGAATACAAGCTGCACAATGTAATGGATGGCGTAAGAAGCATCAGGCAGGAAATGGTAGTCTCATTGGTATTCCTATCCGATTCTGGTATTCCATTCCTTTTTACTTTCTCGGGCAGAAACCGGAAGATTGTAGAAGTCAACAGAGACATCGCATTATTGGGAGACGAGGAATTTCTTTGCAATGCATATATGGGTCTCACAATGGATTCACTTCAGAGGAAGAGATGATGTTCATGTCCAGTCATTCGAATTTTGCGCTTGGTAAAAGACTCTTCTGACAATACTAAAAAATCAAAAGGAGTTTTTTGTCAGTGGCTGTTGTTTATCATTTTGCTGTTTGATTTAATTCACCAACTGTAGTTATATGAAGATTCCAGTTTTTAAGCAGTTACTTGCATTCAGTTCAGTTCACTTAGTTTTGAGGTTTACTGTCTGCTCAATTGAGAACTCAACCACTTTTCCCCCAAAAATAAAGAGGATTTTTTGAGAAATTATTTTTGTGGGCCAAGGAGTGACCAGATGATTTTCTCCCTTGGCCCAGAATTGGCAAAGAAATTTAAATTTTAAAGAAGTCTTCCTTGGACTTGAATGAGGTTTGTTGAGGCTTGACGAACTTTATTTTATGGTGGGGAAACTACAATATTCTAAATTTAAGAAGCACACATTGATGACTTTGCACAACAAATGAGGTGACTGCTATACATAGAGCATAAATCAGCTGCAAATTTTCCATATTGGGGGTCCAAAGTTGTATACAAAAACATGATTGCAGTTCCAATCACTGCATTTATCAGAAAACCAATGTTTGTTTCAGTTTTTGTTGATATTAATTCAAGGGATTTGGAAAATTTGTTGCTATCATCATAAAGGTTATCGCAATTGTGCAAAGTTCTTCTAAAATTAAATAAATTGGCTCCAATCATCCATAATTACCTACCTTAAGAATTAATTACCATTAAGAAGGCAATGAAGTATAATCCTTCCAATCAAATAATTGAAGTTTCAGTGCATAATGAGTCCCTATACTGTACTGATGAACTTGATTCTGTAAAATTCATGGAAGCTCATTACCTGAAAATTACATTAGATAAATAATGAAAATGAATAGTGGTTGCATACATCATGTACATATGTATTATTGATACAGACCTTTAGAACCCTCCAACAATTTATTGCAGTATTTTGAAGCTATTTACATTATGGTTCATCAATTTTGAGTATGTTGGAAATGCCTCCCATAAATTGTGAAAACTTCAAAAATAAATGTATGATCTAACAAATGTATACAAAATCCACTCAAAAACCTGTGATATAAAAGAAAAACTGCAATAAATGCAATGAAAATCATCAGAACAATGTTTCATCCACCTGAACAATTGTTGGTCAGCAAACTTCATCATTTTTTTAGGCAATTATTTTCCATGCAACTTCATGCACATGTTACATTCAAAACAATCATTTCTGGCAGCAGCCTCATACAGATGGTACCTCGAAATTTTATCTCCTGCAATTCAAACATCCTGCAATTTTACAGTCAAAGTTGCTGGGAGGTCAACTCTCAGTTCAGCCTCTGCTGCACAATTTCACCTGTGGAGATACTTGAAACATCAAATACCATGTAGAAAACGTGCCATTTTACATTGACTTGCAATTTAACCACTTAGCAATTCAACCCTTCTCCAGCAGCAACTGCTTAGGTTTGAGTTGTGAGGTACAACCAGCATGTGTCTTTTGTGCAAAAGAAAGGCATCCACTACAGTGGTACCCCACACTAGGAACTTAATTTATTCCAGAGCTACAGTGCAACATGTTTGTAATACAAAACACAATTTCCTATAGACTTGTATGGTAAATCATTTAATTTGTTCCACAAAACCAAAAAAAATTGAATTTTTCAAGGGAAAAATAAGTTGTGTCTTGAAGAGTAGTTTCATTTGGTTTCATACCAGATCCACCTTGCAATGAGCGCTGGAACAGACGGTTTTATATACTTTACGTCTTTACTGCGGTATTTTAAAATACCGTAGTATTATAAATTACTGCAGTTCCTGCTGTGGCCAGAATTTTTTGTTCTACGGTGGTGAAAAAAAGGATAAAAAAAATTCATTAAGCGGAGTTCATTGTACCAGGAGAGAGATGAAACATCAAATGCCATGTAGAAAACGTGCCATTTGACATTGACTTACATTTAACCAATTTAACCCCTTCCTAGTGCGGGGTACCACTTATCCAAGAGACTGCCCACAATACTATCTAATTTCGGTTATTGATCCCTTAATGTTCTTCACTTCTTCTTCCCGAATCTTTTTCACGCAGTTATTCACCCTGTACTTGGTGGACGTGTTGGACCACGAGAACCGGAAGCGGAAACTGCCGCTTTTCGAGGTTCTCGCGGCGGACGATAAGGACGCCGAACAGGACGCCGTCGTGCGTCCCTCGCCGGCGCTTCTCGCTCGCCGTGACTCCAAAACCGTGACTTGGAAGATAGACGTTGAGGAGGAGGAAGAAGAAGAGGACGCCGACGAGGTACAGAGCGACATCGCGGAGGAGATTGAGGAAACTGCGGACAGCACTCGCGGCTGCTCCGACGTGCTGGTCAACGTTGATGGAGTGGTGAGTTTACTGTGTGTGTATGGCTGCTGAAATCCTGGCATGCTTTTGGAAAATTGCTGCCTGCAGTTCTTGTTGGTGGGGATTTTTTAGGGAAAAAAAAACCCCCAGGGATGAAGAACTATAGGCAGGTTTAAACCCTTGCTGGGATTTACTTGCAAAATGTTGCGACACAAGGCATAAAAAATGCAAAAAATTATTATTATCAGGTAAGACGAAGTCCTGAAAAATCCTGAAATTTGTTGTAGACAAATTTTTAAATCTTTTCTCGCTTCATGGCATGTTTTCACATTCATTCCGTGTAGGATTTAGCATTGAGGGATTTCAAACACAATGGGGGTAACTTTACTGGATTTTTCAAGACTTGGACTACTGAGCCAAAGCAGCACTTTGGTGACCTTTGATCAAATCCAAATGTATGCAAAAATCTCCCAGCACTGCAGTGGGATGGAATTTGACCTGCTACCATCTATGTGTTAAAGCCTGTCTTCTTTGATTCCTGGATTCATTGCGTTCAAGGCCAGAGAAGACCATTAATAAAAAATAAGTACTGTACAGTAGAGAGTTATCTCAGGAAAAGCAAGAAGATTCAACAATCAGTTTATGCACTCATCTGTTGAATAATCCGCGAAAAGATAAAAGAATTTTTTTCTGTTGGAGGTTTATC
Organism: Notodromas monacha; assembly: GCA_905338405.1. Lineage (NCBI taxonomy): Eukaryota > Metazoa > Arthropoda > Ostracoda > Podocopida > Cyprididae > Notodromas > Notodromas monacha. The sequence continues at coordinate 1,357 of CAJPEX010006217.1, read as the reverse complement.
CCTCAACACATAAAAACATAAGGACTTCCCCTACTACAGAATTCAAGGGAGAAAGGACCCAAAAAACTCACAATAAAGAGAAATTTCGCTGTTGCTCATAACATGTGGAGGGAACCTTACATGTGACTGAAAAAAGCATTACAGTGTGGCCCCCCGCCTAACAGACCTCCCGTGTAAGGGATTTTCGCAAAACAGACCAGCTCTGCAAGCAGTTTTTCCTCCCGCCCAACAGACAAAATCCGCCAAACAGACTTCTTTTGGTTTAAAATTAGTGTTGAAAATTGGAATTTTTAATTTTTTATGTAATTGAATTCATGTAAAGGACTTTTTGTTCAACAGACTCGTCCCTTGCACAAATCAAGTCCGTTAGACAGGGGTTGACTGTATACAGAGAATATTTTTGTAGGCAAGATCACTTTAGAGAAAATCCACCCGCGTAAAGTTGGTCCAAAATGTTGCAAATGAATTTTCTAATGAAAAAATTTAATGTACCTTTACAAATACCTTCACTATGACAATTTTTATTCAAACATTTATTCAAGGTTCTGGCCAAAACTCTTATGCTGAATAATGCAGAGAAAATTCCCACGCGCTCAGCAAAATGCTCATTATATAATGTAGCACATGCGGCCAATTTGTTTCTGAAGGATTATGATAATTTTCAGCAGTAAATGGCATGAATTGCGTGATGGAAGCTGTCAAGGTCTGTGATGAATGTGCTTAAGTACATTCCTAATGTGTGCCTCGCGCGTGCTGCAGCAAGTGCCTCTCATCCTCCATCTTTTCTGAAGATTTTCAAGAAAACCAACCATGTAATGAGTCTTAATTGAAGAGGGTAATTTTGTGAAATTTCCCAGACCCGAGGAAAGTGTGTCTATCATAATAGACGAGTAAAACCACACACACACAAAAAAACAGAAAAAGAACAATAATGGGGAAGAGAAAAACGGCGTTAGGATCATTATTACTGTACTTCACTGTTTTAATTTTTAATGTTTACCTGGGGATGGTGGAATAATGTGGTCCTTCTACAGTAATACCGGATCATTGTTATCAAGCCTCTCCTGGAACAAACTCTTAAAAAATCTACCCACATACTGTATATTATACTTTTTTACATACATATTCTTCTCTACTTGACTGACTAGATCAACATTTCATAAGTGACCTTCATATTAGGTTTTATCATTTGTTTCTAGGGTGTATGATGCAACTCTAGTAAATAATGAGCAAAGTGAGACCCCAAGATGCGGACGTAATTGGTGCATCAAGAGTGTCCCCAAGTCAAAATGTTCTTAGTCAAGTCATGTTTTCCCATAGACTTACATTATATAATTTTGATTGGTGTTTTATGGAA
>CAJPEX010006216.1:0-13373 GCA_905338405.1 Notodromas monacha | reverse complement strand
AGTGATGTTGTATATTTTTCTCCTTGTTCCACCTCGAATGGCATTTGAAGCTGTCAGTATCACATCCATATTCAAGGCATGTTTGAAAACAAAGAGCAATTTTTTCTAGATCCCAGAAGAAGAGGCATGAAGACGTATTGCGATTGAATGAATATATTGGAGGCATGAGAATTAATGCAACGGAATTATTATATGCGCTTCTCAATGTAATGAAAACTAATTGTGGCTTGGAGAAAAATATTGTTTTGTATCGTTTTTCTTGCATAAATTTGAATGCGCCTTTGGATATTCCCTTTGGATATTTCTTAGTATAGTCAATAAACTAATAAGGGAGAAATTAAAACAACATTGTGCAAAATTGAGCATTGCTCTTACTATTGAACTCATTTAGGACAGGACAGAGGTCAACTGTCTTGAGATTTGACTTAGTTATTTCTCTCTTTTTACTTATGTACCGTCAACCAACCGTACGTTGACTGGTTTTAAGTTAGGGTTCTTTTCGTGTTCGAGAAACAAAGAAGTCCCTTTAACGTCTCCTTAAGGTTTGTTAATCACACAAGCACAAGAAAAATATTCATCAAAGATTTTGTTCTAAATGCTTCCAGTATAGCCACAAACTTTCAGCCAGGTATGATGATTTCCACATTTTTACAGGGGTTTCTATACCCAGGTTGGTTAATTGGATTGACACTGGTACATTCTGAGGACGGTTGTTCTTGCAAAGGTCCAGGTAATGTGGTGGTGCATAAATCAGCATATCTTGGTTTCTTAATGGAGATTTTTCCATTGAAATTTCTTCAACATTGTGCAACATTGCTCTGGACTTTCTTCTGTCTTTCAGAAGAGATGAAATTAAAAAAGAATTGTGTTGATGTTGTATTTTGAATGGTTTGGCATTGAACTGACTGCCAGGGGTAGAATTTTTGCTCTTCATTATTCAAAAATTCTTTGCAAACATGTGCTCCCATCGCAGCTATAATATTCTGATGAATTAAAATTTTCTTTCCTCTCCAGGTTGATATATATAAGTACTGTGTCATAAAACTGCAGAATAAAGTAGTTTGTGCTGGGGAGCGGCACTGAAGCAAACACTTAGTTTATCAATAAATCTACTAAATATAAATTCAACAAAGGCAATGAACAACCAGAAAAACTAGTGAAAACTCAAAGAGTGTTCCCTCAGTAGAAACGTAACACTTCCTAATGCCATGACTTCTTCAAAACCTACACAATTGACAAACCACAGGTATAAAAAAACTATAATCTTATCACAAAGAAAAAAAAATCAAGAACAAAAGGAAAATAATATAAAATCAATCCTTCCGTAAAAATCCAAATTGACCAGAAATCCCATTCTTCAATTCATGTTTGAAGTGTGAACTTCATTTTTGGGGTGAAACGTGTGATTTATTTGTTGAAAACTTCTGCTGAGTTGTTGCACGTGTTTTTTTTTTAATACTGTAGTTTTGAACCAAAAAAACTCTTGTTTGGACTTTTTGAAATACAGATTACATTCTTTTAACTTAAGAATTCTATATGGCTCTCTGGCCTTGTCCCAGGCTGATGGTGTGTTTTATTCAGAATTTACTTTTGTTTTACTTGATCCACACTTACTTGATTACAAAATTTGTGTTGCGGTGAGTTACTCTTCAACAACTCGTATAATGGCAAAATTTTGAACACGTATGAATTAAAGTACATTATGAAGCCCTTTCTGCTGTCCAACTCAGTCCTTCAGTAGGTTTGTGAATCAAAATGAAATTTGGCATTAGATTACCAAGTGCTGATGACAGAATTTTTAATTTAATACAGTACTATACTATGCTTTTGGCTTTCGTTTTTAAGGAAACTGGAGAAAATATAAGTTCTTGAAGAACAACGCGTTTTTTTCCTGCCTGAACGTAAGTCTCTCCTATCCATCAAAGATATTCTTTCTCAGAATCTCAAAAGGCACTTGGCAATTCCGCGTTGTTAATTTTTGCGGCCAGAATGGTCGATGCTAAAACCCCATCGGCATACCCCCTTGCGGGTTGTCCGCTTGTTACGTGTTCTGCACCCGAGAATCGGAGTTAAACGGACCGGAAACTCATTGGGGACTCTGACGGGTTTTCGACCCCTGGGGGAATTTCCGGAGCGCGTCGGGCTCACGTGAAACCCATTTCCCTGGGGTCCCGGGCTGCAGAAAACCCACGTGCGGACGACCCCGTCGCGAAACGGACTTGCAACCCTCGGTTTCTCTAGTGTTCTTGCTATATACTCACTCGGGATTTTTCTTGGTGGTCCGAGATAAATCCATCGAATATCCAGTCCGACGTGGATATATACGAGCGCAGGAGAGTATGAGAACACGGCGAGATTCTTTCAATAATGGACCTAAGCCATGTGGAGGGATTCTCTTTACTAGTTTTTATTTTTATCTTCTGGGAACCTAATGAAGAATAAGACTTGGAAAGTACCGTAATTGAACTTTACTTGGTTAGATACGAATCAAGGGACCGCAAAAGAATTCGTTGTTCAGATAATTTTGTTTTAGAGAAACTGATGTGTACAGGTGGACTCTCTTGTCTACAGTAAATCGCAGGGAACCAGGAAAAAATCATTGTACTGTAGATATTTATTTGCAAAGAACCCCTTCAACATGGGGAGGGAATCCAATGGAATTGCCAAAAAAATCGCTATATACAGATACTATTTTTATAAACAAGATCATTAGAGAGAGAGAGAGAGAGTGCGCCACTCCGCCACAGGAGAAAATAATCCTATTGGACCAAAAACTCCTCAAATGTTTTTCAAAATTGTTGCGAAAAAGATTGTTGCAGAGAGAATCCACCTGGTTGACTCTGTCTGGAACGAAATGCAAGGGAAAAAATTAAAATTCCTTATACAGGGAAAATCCTTTAAAAAATATCATTGTTTAGAGAGTACTCATGTGTATGGTTATAAGAACAGCTACAAAACACCTATTTTTAGTTCTATTTTTGGATTAGGCTCTCCATGAGTTCAAGATATACATACTTGTTGCTTAAAAGTGCAGTATTCCACTTTTTGCAAACCGAACTGCTTCAGCATGAAACGTTTTCCTTTTTTCCTTTTCGTTGAGGCTCAGAGATGGGAGATGGTGCTTTTCCTGGTGCTTGCTGGAACCTGTTTCGTCAAGTACCTGTCTCACCCAGGCATCGAACCATGTCATTCCTTCAGCAGTATATATTGGCTGTGAATGTCTCAATGCAGTAGGAGGTACCCAACCAAAAGCACCCCTCCCCCCCCCCCGCCTAAATCCCCCCTAGGTCAAAAGCCCCCCCTGACAAAAGCCCCACCACCACTTTTTTATAATTAGATGCAAGTTTCATAATAGTACTTGGTGGCCCTGAGAAGGGCTATTTGGTTTCATTAGTACTCAAAAGGACTGTTTAATAATCATCTTAAAAATTGCCTTCTGCTGCCTCTTCGTAACTGTCACTGATGCTCTCCATGTCATTTTCTTCTAAATAGCCATTGCAGTATGCAATTTGACCACCATTCTGATTATTGATGATCTGAAGTGCACCAGCCATTGGACCAACAAGGTGAACTGTAGATTTTGCGGAAGTCAGCAAATCATGATGCTTTGAATCTCAAAGAATCACTGATGACCATTGCACGTGAAGAATCCACTTATATACTCAACTTACCAACATATTGGTACTTAGCCTTGTGCTGGGCCTGCTGGTGAAAGGTGCAGCTTATCATCAACAGTTACAAGAATACCTGTAATCCCCATTTTTTGAACCTAGGGGGTGGGGGGCCTTATAGGCAGGGGGGCTTTCCAGGGGGCTTTTGACCTAGGGGGGGGCTTTTGGCAGGGGGGGGGGGGGCTTTTGGACTACACCCGCAGTAGGAGAGGTTTTCTATTCTTTTTCTGATGGGAAACAATTCCATGAAAATATTATTAAACACGATTCGAAAATCCGATGGAATCCTGCATTTATCCTTCCGAGACTTCTCAAAGCTTGGATTTCAATGACTTGATTCTTGTGATCAAGCACCTTTTTTTTCAAAAAATGCCCACGTGATTCGTCACATCAATTGCCGTAATGCTGGGTAGATGTCTGCAAGCATTTCATGTATCATGTAATAAAGTAAAATATTTTCTGCAATATTCGACGAGGAATCCGAACTTTAGGCTGAATAATTCATGAACAATGAATGGAAGAATATCTTGTGTGAGATGGTACAAATTGTATAAAGGGAGCGATACAAATTTCCAACTGGCGTATGATTGATATTCATTTATTGATATTGTCAGAACATTTGACGAAATATCCACACGTACGTTCAAACTCAATTTAGATAGGACATTCCCGTGAAAATCCAATTAGCAAACTCTTCGGATTGCATTTCATCAGATCGCCTTCTTTTCAGCAAACCGAATGCCGCCTCATCTTTCAACAGCAAGCGTACAATATTTATTCTTTGCGTCGTTTTATATTTTAAAAGGTCGCAATAATTTATTCTGTACGAAAGGGCAATGGTCTTCGAGTTGCTTTCAGAAAGCAGCAGTTTCCAGGTCGCAGCCAAGTGCCTCTGATATTCATCTTTTATATTTTCTTCCCGGGTAGAAAAGAACAGGAGCCGAAAGATCGAATGGACGTCACGAAACGTTTTCTCCGTCGCCTGTTTCACTTCCCCTGATGTCAACCGGCATTGCCTCTGGAGCATGGATTCCCTCTTTTCGCATAAAAGGCTGGGGAAAAAGAGGGCAAAGTTCGATTCTTTTTGCGAGCCTTCTCCCGCATTGGAGTGACTGTCCCCATCATGGCCCTCCATTCATTCCGAGAGCCCGGCCCGAATAAAAATCCAATTGCCGGAAGCCCCCTGAAGAAGATACAATGTCGAGAGCGATTTCCGAAGATAATGAGAAAATGAAGTTTTTGGGTGGTCATTTTGGGGCATTTCTCGTTCAATCCGCTGAGAAACGGGGATTGGATGAGACAGATTATTTTTAAACCCGGAATGTACTCTTTTTTTTTTTTTTTTAGTTCATAGGATTCTTCGCATTTAGTATGAGCATTCAAAAGAAATGAACTGCAGAGACAATGCACCCGGAAACCTTTTGCAGTATATCGGAAGTATCTTTAAAGGGAGGTTCATCAACGTGCTTTAAATGTTGATGTTGGAAAAAGCTGTGTATGCCAATAATTCGGCACCAGACTAGTCCAAAAATCCTAAGAAAAATTAGCTGCTTCTGCTGGAGCCTGAGAACCAAACCCAAGTTTGGTTCCCAGGCCCAACAAGGACATTCTTGAATATACCTTTGATCCTTGTCCTTCAACTCTTCCTTTCTTGATTTCTGAAATTCATCTGTTTTAGTATTTGCATTTGTGTTGCAAACCCGAGCGGATCTCCACGCAGATGAGTAGCTTTTTGTGTTGTTTGAAATCTTGACCAGTGAATTTATAGTCCAGAAGATATACCATTTTACAATATGACAAACTTGTCCTGGCCGCAGCCCGGCTGCTTGATTGTGTTCTTTCTTTAAGAACTACTTTGTATCCATAAGCATCTATTTCTTTCCCACTCATCATTATCTAGNATTCATTTTCATCTTATCTATAATCAAAGAACTCAAGTTTCTTTTCATATCAATCCTTTTTGTGAGAAGTTCTCCAGCTCTTTATTCTTTTTCCTCACAGTTGAAACTGAATCAGAGATTTTGAAACTGTGCCGAATTATTTTGAATTGATTAGGCATTCATGTTCTGCTGTCTCAATTGGTGGAGTATTATGGTCCAAAAGTCTTAGACTTCCAAAAGAGATAATCAATAACGGAAATATGCATGCATTTTCCGTCTTCTGAAGGTTTCAGCCAATATGTTTCTAGAGCCGTTATTAGTAGGTTCAACATGAAATTCTAGAAAAATGTCTAGACATGAGATAGATAAGATTTGATTTTGACGGAGCTTAGAAGAATAGAATGATGAGAAATGCTGATAAAGAATGAGCTCAAACGCATTTGATTTCGATACATTTTTTTGATCCTGCTTCTTTAGGGGAAGATTCATGCTGTGAAGCGAGAGCTTAAACAACTGAAGACCTTATTTTCAGACGAGAAATTTTTACAGAACATTTGTGATTTTTCACTAATATGAAGCGTATTTTTAGAACTCATGTATATTTATTCATATAATAGCATCATCAAATCTTTGATCATTTTCCTGCTCAAATTTTAATCATCAGATTCGATTCACAATCGACAAAATTTTTTTTTCAAAGCTTAGGAATTCTCACGCATTTTGCATTGATTATTCTGTACTGACTAATATCGGTTCTTAGACCAAAATTGAAGCGTCATGGCGGCTCAACTGATCGAAACATCTTGACGCTTTTTTACGTTCACTGTACTTGAAATGTTCGAAATCGAATGACGAACATGAACTCGAGAACCTGGTGAGAGAATAAGTAAGATGAATTTTGATTGAACCTGTTATAGTTGATAGCTTCACCTAAGAGAGAAAGAGAGAGAGAGAGAGTGAGAAAGGTGCTTTAAAATTTAATTTCATGTTTTTTTGCGGAATGTGAGGTTTACGTTAGCCTGCTGTTATAGTTCTGAACTAGGTCATCCATTGCCTACTGGGTCAATCGCTATTTATGGCACGCTTCCATGCATCTCGTCACTCAGATACGGTTTCCGATAACGATGATAAAACGAGATTCGATTTCCGCTTATATCCTCCAAGACCTTCGCAAAAATGCACACTTGAGCATTCTTCGATCGAGAAAGTATGAAAATGCGTCTCATTTTTTGGAGGCGGACCGAGAATCCATTTTTTCCGGTGCGAAATGAAACCTATACCTGCACCTTTCGCGATACAGAATTTCTTTTTTTTCATTTACCTCCGGGATGAAATGTTCTTTTCAGCGGTGAAATCGAGTACAGAAGTGAAGAATAGTTCGATGCATCTGTCCAATCTCGGGGTTTCTGTTCAATTGAAGGTCGCTTCTTGGCTTTCCTGAAAGGGATATACATGTACACAGTGAAGAATGCCGGAGTAAAGGAAATGACTTCGGATCGAATTATTGACTGCAGAGTGGGACCCGAGAATGGTGGGTCTATTTTTTCCCTTGAGGGGTCTTCTATATTGAACTGTAACACACAATTGCACTCCTCGAGGATGTAATAAGTGACTTTAGGAATCGACGAGTTAGTGTACTTTTATCGCAAGAAGCGATTATTTGAGCAGAATAAATAAAGCCGAAGGCCTTTTCGGTTACCCGAAAAGGATCTCTATATAAAGATCTAATTCGCCCACACGAGTATGCAAATTTAATCATTCCAGCAGTTGTTCTCTGTTTCATCGACCAGGATAGACCCTCGATTTTTTATCAATGCTGTATTTTATGCTGAACAGCTCCTGATTTTGTCGGACGTCAGAAGAAAAAATATCGATCATTGCTATTTTTATACTCAAACCCTTACATTTCCTTCGCATTTGATTTTATTTTATTCAGGAATTCATACGCAATTTTTATTTACACAATGAACATCACATATGGAAAAATTTGCGATGACAAGTTCAAAATGTGCATCAAGATGATTTGAAGACAAATTACAAAGCATTGACTTTTCAAGAGACACCTTTGTTGGTATATAGTATTGTGGGAATATTCTGATCGTTTGAAATTGTTAAATTGCTTGTGATATAACTCATGTTTTTTTAAATATATTTTTTCTATGATTCAATATGTATATTTTAAAGAGTTTTGCGTGACATTTTCAGCAACTTTGAGCGAACTGCTGCCCACATAAGGATCCCTCATTTATGCTGCTGAATAATTGAGGATATCAAAGAATGATGTACACTTGTGAGGTATTTCAAATTTTACAAAGGATCCCATTTCTGAATTCGGTTTATTGGTAGGGAAAAAAGTGTGTTGGAATGATGTTGATGGCATATTTTTCTCCAGTAATTGAAGAGATGCATCAGTTTTAATTCAACTGTCAACGAGCTTCGCATCAAAGTTAAACTGATTATTTGCATGGCGGCTCTCAAAATAATGCAAAAACAGGTTTCATGCAAAAAAAATTATATTTTTGAATTGCTCGATCAACAGCCTTGCCATAGTTGGATGCCCTTTGCTGGTGCCCTTTGGAAGTACCCTGGAAAATGGCTGATCATTATTAAATGCGCCATTTCCCCCACGAACAAAAGGGTATAGATTAAGACTATCATCAATTTTTCAATCATATGATTCAAAAGTCCGGCAAGCAATAAATCCTGAACGAAATGCCGGAATATAAAGAGTTCTGATATATTTTAATTCAAGAATTTCCCTACACCTTTATAAACCGAAAAGATTCCAGATCACAACTTTTTCCAGGATAGAATAAAAAAAAAACAGTTCGCGCAATGTTGTTTCAATTTCACGTGTAACCCCCGAATAGGAGATGCTTTGGAAATTTCGGATGAACATCTGTTGGAATACCTTTTTAGTATGACAGGGAAAAGAAACCAACTAAATAGACAAGATCATCATGCTTCTATGCATAAGGTGCAGCATACACATCTCCGAGCTGTGTTCAAAGGCTCGTATCTTGGGAACTTTGAGGGCTATACACAGAATAGAATGTAACAAAAAAAATAAATAATAATCCCACCAGTTCCAAGAACATCTCGCAGTATCTTTATTTCATGGAGCGAAAGAAGCCAACTGATGAACGAAGATGGACTCGTGAACGCTTTGATCAATTTGGAGGTCGGATTTACTTCATCCCTTTCTTGAATTACCACATCAGCAATATTTATTACCTAATGTATCAAAGATAATCTGCGAAAACGTTAGATTTTCTCTGTACTTCTGAGTAACGTTACTTCTTTGTGCATTTTCTGAGCATGTACTGTACAACAAAGGACTGTTTTTGTTGGGCCAGAACTCAACAAAAAGGGGTGGAATAAAGGTGAACACTGCAATCAGCCTTTATGAGGCTGGATCCTCCTTATTGGAGTCCCTTCAAACCTTTTAGTTTTAATGTTCACAAATTACACAATCTCAACAAGCAATCAGAAAATTCCAAAAGTACAAGAATTCTCACACAGACAATCAATCACACAAGGAATTGGTTTACACACAAACAGCGCACTAACAAGAGTCCTCAGGGAGGTCCTTTCTGCAGCAGATAAAGTTAGCAAGTGACCATCTCCAGGCACCATATTGGCTTTAATGAAGAGTTTGGCCAGAAACAGTCAGGATTGAGGTGAACTTGTTTAAAAGCCCAGTTTGCCATCCTCATGGTCAACCGGGAAGGTAGCGGGGACTTCTGCTAATCTAGTCTGTGCTTGCTGCTGAGGAGGTTTCTGTTCTTGGCAAAGATGCTACAATTGGGGCTACAGAGTAGCCCCGTGGCGCAACCTCACATGTACGGCATGTGTGGCAGAATAATTTGGCACGTTACTGTACCGTACATCTATCCGCAATAATCTACCATTAATCTTGAACATTCGAGATGTTTCTCATGTTCTCTACAGTTTTCTTGGAGCAGAATTGCCGCCGCCATGTCATGGATGTTCTGAATCAGTACGTCAAGAGATTTCATAGAGTCAAGTTATTGATTTGCTTGTGATCATTTTTTTATTGTGTGAATTTGTGAGAGATCGATTTTTGTTGGGGTTAAACGAAATACACTTTATCTTTTTCTTTGGGATCTTGAAAACAAGATCCCCAGGTGAACCCCACACCTGATCACAGTGTTTTATTTCAAATTCCGCGCCTTTTGTACTAGTTTGGGTACAGCATGCATTTAGATCAGTTGTGCATTTTTACATTTTGTGATGTATTTTCTTCCTTGTTAATACCCATACATAGCGTATTTAATTGCTCTACATCTTGATGTGATGTGTTTGGATGCATATGGGGAGGGGGGGGGGAGGGGTTTGAAAGTGGGAACATTATACATAAATCTTGTTAATGTTGAAAAGTGGAAATTAAAGGTGGTTTATCAATCAATGGTCTTGGATTGTTTCACCTCACTAAACCAAAGAAAATTTTTTTAAGTTTCCAGAAATTCGAATGATTACGTCATTACTTTTCAGATCCGTTCACTGTCAATATCCTCAAACAATTTCAGAAACACTTGATTCGTTCATTTCGCAATGACATATTTTTGAAAGATTGCTTTGTAGTTTCTAAACGAATCCATGAACGTGGATTTTTCTCGATTTGAGTTTGAAATTCCTTGATAAGACACTGCATCGCAGAATTTCAGAAAAATCAGGCAAAATAAATTAAAAATGCGGGTTTTCATCGTTCGAAAAATTCTCGACAGTATTGCACTTTTCTATACATACTTTTATTGGACTAATTTCCTAAATAAATGTAGTATATTATTCAGCTGTAAACATTTCGTCGGAATACTTTTTTTTTGAACTGCATGATACTTTTGCGCAGAAGGAATGTAGGAGTGAAATTATCTTCGTGCAGAAAATATTGTCATTCTGGACAACTCACACTCCTACTTGCATCATTTCTTTTGAAAAAAAAATGCAAATATTCCTGCAAACTGAAACTGTTTTTTAAAGCCGTGGGTTGAAGAGAACAGCAGTACTGTTTTGTCATTCGAGAAGCATGAATTGTATCCAACTCAAGATGAGACGACCTTGCACTGTGAATTCGTGACATTTCTTTGCTTCGTAGTGGAAAAGGCCAGGCCTTGAAACGTGTCCTTGGTCTTTCTCTCAAGCTCTTTGTAGTACTAGACAATTACAAGAAATAAACTAGACATTTACAAGAATGAGAAATGAAGTGCTGAAAGTCCATTGCACTACAGGAAGGACGAAACTAAAGAGGCTTTATTTCCATAGATCGAGAATGCATGCTTTCTTTACAGCCTATACAGTATTTTCATTAAGTTACGATGTTACAAAAGAATTGCATGAACCATCGTTTTATTTTTCGAACAATCATAACAACTTTTGGTAGTCCTTCAAAAATTGTTTGTTGATTATCACCGGCCCTGTGTCTCTTGTATCAGCAGTACTCATCATTTTCTTGACCAAAAAACCGAGAGAAGCGATTAACTTGCTCAGATATGTAAACTTTTTTCAAAAAGAGAAAGGCTACCTTTAGAAAAGCGCAGTTGACACTTCAGTAAGAGTGTTGTAGTGTCCATTGACAGGTGTCAGAGACCCTTAGGTTCTGGCAAAGAATTTAAAAAATAAAGGTAGACCCATTAGGCCATTTGCAGCCAAGACTCAGTCTCCTTGAAAATATCTACTTGCCTTTGTGAAGATATTGTTGAAAAAAAGATCAGCACATGCTTTCACAATGAGGCATCCCATTTTTCTATTCTATGTTTTTTTTTTAATTATTATTAAATTTTGGCGCAGGCGTGGTTGCATGCTGTAAGCAAGATTCGCGCTCGACGCTTTTCCGCGGCTTTCTCGCCTGCTGGCAATCGAACCCCCGGCCCGGGTTCGGGATGTGAATAAACCCCCCAACCATGCTGTGGGTTTTTCTCCATAGCCTGCTATGAGATCTCACGCGACGGACCCAGTCATACGGCTGCTGAACAACCCCGCGGGTTGCTCATGAGAAGAAAGAAAAAAAAAAACCGACCCGTATTATACCCACGTAACCCAAGTGACACTTTTTCCTCAATATAAAAAGACCGCTTCTTCGATCGTTCGTGTGCCCGTAAGCAGGCATTTTTTCCTTCCCTGCTTGCATGAACAACATGGACGTACCGGACGTGTTTCCCTACCTGATTGTGAGTACGATTACGGTTTTCCGCTGATGTTGGCAAACAATCCGAACCCGGGTCGGAGTCAGTCGCGGGCTCGGGCAAATATTTGTCTTGGGGCCAAGAGACCCGAACCTCTCGTCGTGCCTATTATAAGGGTGTGGTTCGATAAAGCTCATCCGATTTTCGAAATATGAAGCGTCGTCGAACGAGGGAATGGTGGGGGGGTTCAGAAGAGGAGGCGGAAATCGTGTTATCAATTTATCAGCGGATTTCATGCGAAACAATGGGTCACTACACAACGCACTATATTCTACGAGTACCTCTATATATGCGTCTGTGAATATTCAAACGACTGAAACAATGTCACAGAACTGTACAGAAGTCGCCATTATGCAAATTTTTGGGGTTATCCCGGGTATACGAGCGCCGGGTCGCATCAAGTATCGAATTTTCAGGAGGATAATGGCTCTGGTTAAATATACGATCTTGATTCGCAGTATAGACTAAACAAAGAGTGGCTGTATTGTTAGAAAGAAAAACACAAAGTAGACGAATGAATTGTGGTTGGCTTTATCACACTTGAACTTGCTATTGAAGCTTTTTATTTATTTATTTTTAAACATGTAGCTCATTATTGTTCTGCTTGTCTTTTTCGTGGAATTGTATTTTCTTTAGAGTTTTTTGAAGAGAATTTAAAGAAATCTGGGGTTGATCATAAATTTTGCAACTTTACATCACAATCAAACTTCTTCTATATACATGGACATCTTTACAGGCTATCAATGTGCATCCTACATTTAAAATATTGAGATACGGTAGTGTATGCATAATTAAAATTGGACTTTTAATGGAATGGATGAAATCCATCATTAACCAAGCGAATTTTGAATCTGAAACTTTCAGCTGGAAACGATATTATTTTACATCCAAGTTCCTTTTCACAACTTTCTCGTCTGGTAATAAGACGAAATCATTGAATAATTATTTACTGTATTTCTCTAGTCGTGCAAATTTAATTGATTTATTCGGGAATCATTTTATTTTTCTTGAAATATACTAGGTTATTGAATGTATCGACTTATTACAAACCGTAACAGAAATTTCGGAAACATCCACGTATAAAATATTTTGTATAACCTGGAAATTTCCCTTCTTCGACGGCACATTGTTAATTTTTCCGATATTCCTCAATCTTTCCCTGATTTTTTATTCGGTTACTCTCTTCGATTTTATTAAATGTTCAGAATAGTACCCTACAGTTTGCCGAGCCTTGCAAATATGAAAAAGATCCCTTCTGTAAACAAAATTTCAACGTACATTATTTATATTATCCTTATCAAGTTCCTTTCTTTTTCATCTGAAGAAAATATACCTAAGGTACCAATATACCATACGCTTAGTTAAGTTCCGAAGGTGAAGAGGGATTTTTATATTTTGTGGCTTTCTATTCAATTTCTATTTATGGGGTACCATGATTTTAATCTTGAAAGGTTCCTCCTCCTTCCCAACATTCTAGTTATCTTCCGACATCTTTTTCTAAAAATAATCACCAAGATGGCTTCGACTTGTGGAAAGTTAGCGAAGTCACGAAACATGAAAATTTAGTTTCGTGGGCGCATTCGTTATAATTCCTGGATCACGCAAGTTGGAAAATAGTC
>CAJPEX010006215.1:0-13373 GCA_905338405.1 Notodromas monacha | reverse complement strand
AGAATAGCCCGACTCGTACTATAGAGGTTAGAATTATTCACACACTTTGCAGACTCCTGTCTTGAAAATTGGATTTGTTTCGTATTCAGCAGAAGAAGAGTTCTTCACACCAGAGAAAAAGTAAACATATCCGCAGTATTTTATTCCGCTCGCACAACTAAACAAAAATAGGTGAGAAATACATTTTCAAAGGATCTGCATCAAATTCAAATTTTAAGTACTAAAATATCTCAGATCAAAGGGGTTCATATGAATACTTGTCTGAGGGTGATGGATTTTCAATGCCGTGCATCAGCTTTTTTTATGCTGAATGTTTTCGAATTTTCAGCATAACGACACGCAGAATAGATTTGTTGTTAATTTAGGCCTTTTGCGTGCTGTTTTTTGAAAAACCCGTGAAATATATGCGGTCTACAAGCCTTCTATTCCTATTTATGGAATATAAATAAAGCTTAAAAAATAATAATAATATGAGTGAAATCTCTGTTGTCGAAGTATTTCTGGCATCTTTCGCGTGTCTCAAAGAAAATTCGCTGGGGTTCTTCGGGAAAAAAGCATTCTTCACGCGTCACTTATTGGCAAAGCCTTAAACGTTCGGAATACTTTCAATATTCGAAAATATGCAAAAATATCTTTTTAGACTGACCAAATGCATGACTACCAAATGGAAATCAATGCTTCTTTCCTGCTGTTGCATGAATGCGATTTTTTCTTGAATTGTAATTCTAATCATCTTTGAAAAAAAGAAATGACACGAGGAACATTTTCCCTTCCGTATTGAGTGGTTTGGATAGGAAAACTAATTTTTACAGCGTATCTTTGAGAAATTTGTTCATCTCTTCACCATGAATAGGGTCCTCTTTCAGCAAATGAAGATGAGAAACTTCTGTGTAATTTTTCTACTGCCGACCTACTCGATATTCATCTGGAATTCCGGTTTTATGATTTTAACGGTGTGCTTTAAACTACTATCCGATGCAAACGAGGGTCGCTGAATATAATTACGCAATATTCATTTGGTTTTTGGTGAAATGCGTTGAGTGACGTCAGGAAGTTTAAGAACTGAAATACTGTACGTGTAGTAGAAATTCCAAAAGCATTATCACAGGTGACCTCTTACTCTAAGGCAGTACGTGTCGTTGCAGAGCTAGATAAAAATCAGATCTGCTGAGCATATTGAGGAAAAATGTCTTCAATATAATTTTATGTCAAGTGAGTATTAATAAATCAAACACAACAATCAGTCCAGGACAGGACCAGGATTCCGTTTTGGAATTCCTAGTTTAAGAGGTTACATATATTCCGGAATAAAGTGAATAAGCAACAACTCAATCAAACTCAACTTGAATAATTGGAATAACACAGCTCTGAACTGATTCTAATGATGATATGAAGAAGGAGCAAATTATATCCAACTAAATAATAATTGACCTTTACAAGGTTTTACTACTACAGTCAAAGCAAGAAAGCTAAGGTCAAGGATGTGGCAATTTTGAGGAGGGGGGAAATACTTTGTTTCTTAGAACTAGGTACGCTATTTTACCCGGCATGCATGCCCAACCCAGCAAATAATTTGGGCATTTTGAAATGCGTTTTAAACGCATAGAATAGCATTTTTACTAGCAACTTTAGGAATAGCATTTTTTCTAGCCAAAAATGCTACGCATTTTGTACCTCTCTATGTTATGCCTACTCGGGATTTTATTTAATGCATACCTTATAGGTGTTTTGAAATGCCCTCTAGTTACAGCTAGGTATTTATCCAGGCATAACTCAAGTTACACCTGGATAGGATTGATAATAATGCAGAAACGCATTTGATACGCATTTTTAAACAGGAAATTGTTACAAAGAAAACCAAAAAAAAAATATTCTCACCAAGACAGACTGGACTCATTATGCACAATGGACACAATATATATACACACACACACACACACACTGACAGGGAAATAAATGAATAATAAACTGCCCCTGATGCGCTCTGTTAACAGAGCGCATGGCCAGAAAAAAATAAAATGAAATCTTTTCGTCCACTTTTAGGTCTGAGTTTACAGGGTGCTCCACTGCTTGAGTGGCAGTAGGTCCAACCGCCCTAACTCTCGTCACCGTAATCGCCGTACGGGGTCCCCACAGCTGTCGAACAGCATGGGGCCCGAAACGTGATCAGAGAAGAGCTTCCTGAACTGATCCGAACCCGGGTTCCCCACTTCTGCTGCTGCTGCTGCCCTCCCACTACTGCCGCCACCGACACCGCCGCCCCAGAAGAGTTCCATGACAGTTTCAAGCGAGTTTCAACTATTTGGCACAGCAGTATACTGTATACTGATTCTTCTGCTACTGGCCACTGCCAAACTTGGCCACCTTCATAAACACGCTTCTTTGAGTGCGTTTGTTGATTTTTGCTTTCGGAGAGGAATATGCTGTAATTGCGTCTTATTGGAGCGAGGATGCGGAGGAAATGCGCTTATGGACTCAATAACTTATATATTCACGATGTTTTCCTTCGCGACGAAATTATCCGGTTTGGCTGTCCTTTATTTCAGCAGGCGACGTTTTATTGTTTAATTAAACGAGAAACGAACCTGAAATATGGAAGAAGGAATAAACATTTGCGGTGCTGAAGATCAGCTGAAATCAGAAGTCTGTGTGATGAGAAAAAAAAGTTACTTTGTGCATGAACACAAAATTCGTGAAACTTGCAATTCCTGCAAAACGCGACGCGTATAAAAGTCAATTAAAAAAACGAACCAAGGTCTGGCTTCCAGAAAGCATCTTTTTTGTTGAGCATATTCGTTTAAAATAACACTTAAAGTCTTAGGAAACTTTTAGGGAAAGATCATTTTAAAGATTGGATAAGTTAATATTACAGCTACCTGGTCGTTCTCTAGCTCAATCCCTCCAAAACAGTTGGTGAAACAAGCATTTTCAGTCGTGCAAACGAAATAAGAATTACCAGAAATTTCAATTGGTGAAATAACAGGCCTTAATTTGCTTTTAAAATGAGTTGACGAGATGCTGGATTTGGAGACAAGGGTTCATTTGTCCAAA
Organism: Notodromas monacha; assembly: GCA_905338405.1. Lineage (NCBI taxonomy): Eukaryota > Metazoa > Arthropoda > Ostracoda > Podocopida > Cyprididae > Notodromas > Notodromas monacha. The sequence goes on along the minus strand of CAJPEX010006215.1, from coordinate 10,322 downwards.
TTAATACCAGAACACATCAATTAACTTTTTTTTCGTTTTTCTCTTCCCTGTTCGACTATACTGACTAAAATATAAACCTAAACAACTTCAGAAAAGCATTCAACTTAGGGAGGTTTTTAATTCATTGTTCATAGGGAAATTCAAAACTGGATTTGAAAAACAAAATTCGACGTACCACGACATTTCGGGTTATTGAGTGTCAATTCTATTTTCTGCGCAGTTGCTGCATAATCCACCTACGCTGTTTGTTCCGTGTGCTTCATTTATCTACTCTACCTACTTCCTATTCAGCACAGAAGAATGGGATCGAATGATGCGCGCCATTTTCTGCTCTCTATACATACACAGATATCCTAACCCAAAAGTGCAATAATACAAGAAACGTCATTTACCCAGCAGTTTATTCTTCGCAAGTGAGCATCTGTGTAGTAGAATGAGAGCAGATAGAGGAAACAATAGGTTGAGTCTGTGTGTGTGTATGTGCAAGATGCTTCGCCCAAGGGCAGGATACAACTCGATCTCTGCACAGCCTTTGACATTCACTGCTAGTGCATCCGGCTTCGGGCAAAAAAAAAAAAAAAAAAAGATCACTACAGAGAAAGATATAAAAAAATAATCAAAAAAAGTGCCTCTCTTCCGTCAACTGCTAATACGTCTTTCTCGTAAGCGAAAGAAAGAGAGAGGGAGAAACACGATGGGTTCAATAATGGTTCCCGAAGCGATTTCTCTTCCTTCTGAGTTAATGTCCCCGTAGGTGTCTGACAACAAGAGGCACAGTCTCCCAAACTATGTCCCCCGAAAACACCAACTAACGTTTGTGGGTCGGGTTGGTGAAAAGGTCCGCCCTGACCTTTGGCACCTAATGCTGTATCTATCATCCTTTTTGTTGTTGAAAAATATCTAGGATTATTTTTCATTTTTCTTTCCTGTTGTTATTCCTTTATTTCCGGTATAACTCTCAAAACCATTTAGTTAATGCACGCATATCCAATCACCTCTTGCAGTGCACTTTGGCGTGATCATTTCCTGAACAACAAATCCCTTTAGAATGGAAGTCGCTTTTAAAAGATGATGGGTAGAATTCTAAGCAGTTTACGAAATTTACTCAAAAACGGACAGATTTCAAGAAAATTTTCAGAAGCTCGCAGTTTCAGAAAATGCAACATACTGCTTTGAGAAGCATGAGTGCTGAAAAACAATTCTGAAGTTATTCTGCACAAGCTTTGCAGCGATAGACTTCCTTGAAAGGTTATGACCTTTTTTCATATGCCAGAAACATTTATTTGAACCGAACAAAAGCAATCAGATAATGCCTCTGTTTGAGAGATCAAATATTTTCTTTCCAGATCAGCTTTAAAAAATGTTAAAGCTTTCTTGTTTTCTTGCCGCTATGAACAGAAGTTTTGATTGTACTATTTCAATGATTTTTCTGACAGTACTTTGAAAATTGAGAAACATTTTCAATTTCTTGTTCCACATCACGTCAGCTCAAGAGATGTGGCATTTTTGAAGGATTACAATTCGAAAATTTGAAATTTTTGGTGTTGATATTGACAGATCAAGTATAAAGATTGAATTTAAAAACAAATAAAAATGCAGTCGATCGGTCGGTTTTAGATTATCATCGAAACTATGACCGCAACTTTCGAGGCAGAAGATTCTTTCAAATTTTCTATTATTCAGCTCCACGAATCGCACATCATTTTCGCAATTGCGTAAATTTAAATAAATTAAACTCTTGATTCTCTCTTGGCACGACGAATGCAAATAGGATGAAAGCAATTTCGGTTGCAAGAATACCTGAAGCAGACGGTGGATGGAATTTTTTTTCTCTTTAGAATAAGTTTAAAAGACACAACTTATGAGAAAATCTTCGTATTAAGAAGTTGCTGAGACGAAAACTCGACAGATCTCATTGTCTGCGCAAACTTGCGAATTTTCTGCATTTCACGTGTCAAGTAAGTACAGTACTGGGTATTCCGTATTTTCGCAGTTCAACGTTGATGATGAGAAATCCTATTACTTGTTGTTCTGCCCACGTCTTTTACTTCTGGCATATACGAGTAAGTAAGTTCTTGTTAACATCAAACGAAAGCAGAGCTTTCAATGAAATCTCTGCGAGCAATCCCAAGTATTCTCCAGGGAACCCAATGATTTTTATTGGCAATCAAAGAACGTGCATGGGACTAGTAGTAGGTGGAATTTCCCCGAAACCCTCCTGCTCAATGTTCTAAAAATAAAAGCACAAGAAGGCCTCCGAATCGAACCCAGCAATGACCAGTATGTTTACCGCGGTGTGAAGTTGATTGGAAGCCTCTTGGTCGCAGCTAAAGTAGTTCCCAAAGGGATAAAAACCCACGATTAACTCAATGTAACAGCTAGCTTTAGTGGAGTACGCTCTTAACTGAATTGACTATAAATTATCTCTTGCAGTTTCAGTCCAGATCGATGGGAGAACATCTCTCGTGAAGAAAGAATAACTCGCTTAGAAAATTGAATTTACCGTTTTCTGAAATTGTCAGTATCCCGATGACGCATAGAATTATTTCAAGTGAACTTCTGAAGCACAGATAAAATCTCTGACAAAACTCAAGGTTTATTCGTAAAAACCTAAAATCTAAAAAAAATTCGGCATATCAGCCTCGAATTCCAATGAATTATGAATTCGAGTATTATCAAGTCTGAAGGAAATGGGAATTTTTCAAGCAGGGTGAGATGAAAGTAATGAAATTATTTACCGCACTTCAAAAGTATGTCTCATTTGCAACATGAACGTAGGCAGGAAATACGGGGAAACCTTGATGCAAATATAGAAGCTGATATCTAATCCGTATTCCCGAAGCTTTTGCTTCTCGAAATAGACCACAGATTAAATTTCCCGTACCATCAAGGAGATCTTCGTATTTCACTTCGAATGAGGTCAGATACAATTAACTGCCGCTATACTGTCAGAATAGCTTGAAAGCAATTTCATAAAAAAATATTTTTTACTATTGACGGAAATCTCTTGCAGCTGCTTTTTAGAAAACACGCGTTCATGTCATTTCTGATAATATAAAATTTTCTTGGAGCAAATTTTCGTCATATATCCTGCAAAACTATAATATCGCTAATATTTTTTTCAGGAATCACGTAAAGGATAAGAAAAAAACATATCATTATTTACATCTGAAGCCAGCACCATGGGAAGCGGGCAGAAACAAAATTGAACTGCAAATTTTTCAGACGATGACCCGTATGGCCACAGATTAATTTCGGGAAATAAATATATTTCGCAGAAATTGGAAGAACAGGCTGGTATACATTTTTTGACAAGTTTTAAAAGTTTAGATGAGCATTGTACTTGATTCTAACGTGGTTAAAACCTTGTTTAAATCGTCCTTGTAAATAAAATTACCTTTTTTTACTTATCGTCAACTTAAGTAGTGCAAGCTAAGTACTGATTTAAATTTAAAGCAACAAGAGTAAAAAACTTTTAACACCAAATAGCATCACTGAATTCTACGCTGTATAACAGGAAAAACACCAGTATTTGTCTCACTGAAAGACGTGTGATAACTTAGTAAATATAGGACTGTAAAGAGTAAATTCCAGCCATTTTCAGGATATTTCCTTGCTTACAAAATGCGTCCCATTTTTGCATACTCAGACCACGAAATAAATGCATTTCCACAGATGAAGATGTCAATCGTACAAGAAGGAAACCCCAATAAATCCGTCACAGCGGGCTAAAAATTCCAACGACGCGTTGCATCCTTTTGAAAAAGAAAAAAATTCAGCAACCCGACCCGGAGGGAAGTTGGCGGCAGTCTGGTGGGTTCCAGGGCCCTGCTGCAGAGTCTGAACCCAAGCCAGAGTCCCTGAAGAAACACCCCGCTCCATATAGGGCCAGAGATCTCGAGAATAAAGACGGGGGTAAACATAAAAAATAAATAAAGCTCTATAAACCCCCAGCTCAGCTTTTCCTAGGCCACCTCTCAGTAGTCCCCCCCTTTTTAGCCGTCTGATGCATGTTATATACTTCTCATCCGGACTCTTCTGATTTCCTGATCACTCTGCGATCTCCTAGAAAATGTTCTCTGGAAAGAGCCAATCTGCGTGTGTGTGTATAAGGGTCGCCCACGTCATGGCGTCTGCTGTTGCGAAGTGGGCTGTCAAGTGGAGCGGAATAGCTGACAGGAGCCCTGAGCTGCTTTTTTTCTACCACTATACCTTTCTCGACATCAACTGGAAAGCAGGTCCGTGCCTGCTTTTATTCTAGAAATAGAATAAAAAAATCTAACATCTTCAGCTTCGTTCAAGGTTGGGTGAGGATCAACGCATATGATCCTCGCTGTTGCTGCGTCACGTTTTTATTCCATACACTGACGCGTATCAGGAAACTTCATCAGCATTCTTCAAGACTCGACAGCACATCCTCATCTATTTTGCAAAATCACAGGCGAAAATAACTATAGGGGTTTTGCGCGGATAATGTTGTACTTCCATCCGAATCGTATCTCAGCATCAGATTTCCTCAGCTAATAATTGGGATTCATGTGCAGTCAACCCTTGATTACGAGTCACGCCATCTGTTGTAACTAATTAAGTATCAGCACTTGTTGCCTTAACCCTTTTGTGGGAAAGCTGGGATATTTTTCATGCATTTCGTGCATTCAAACAAAAAGCCTCATTTTAAAACAAAGACTTTAGTCGAGAGAAAGTTTGATATACAAGTATTCTTTTTAGATACTTTTTGATAAAATGCCTTCAATATTAAATCACCCATCTCTTCCATCAGAATTTGGATGGAAATTTAAGTAGAAGATTCATCACTGGTTGATTTTTTTTCTGCAATCCTAGCATAGAATTTACATTGGAAAATTCCGAAAACAATAAGATTTATTCTAAACGGGGTCCTACCAACTTTATTGGGTGCATTGAGTAAATTCAATATTGTGCCGAGTCTTATCTTATAGCTATACACAGTATCTAAAAAGGGTTGGCGCTAAAAAAAATAGACCTATTATGGATTAATTTCCATAACCCTGGTAAAAATTGTAATTCTAAACAATAAAGCTAATATGTGTCATAACAATTTTCTTCCAGTCAAATGAACGCACAAAGTGAGTGTGAGTGAGTGGGAATTGGGGCAATGCCTCAAATTGGTGGCAATTCGATTTAGATGTTATTCGAGAATCTACCCTTTGCCATGATCCATAAAAAATCGATGAAATCATTTTTTTTTCAACGTGAACAATTGTTTAACCAGCAATACATATTTTTTTAAACGGAATACATTTTTGTCATTTTAAAAAACAAATCTGAATAGTTTTGCCGAAAGTTGATGGTACTGCTTTGTTTGGCACGGAAAATCGTAAAAATTTCAAGATTTGCTCAGGCAGTTCTGAGTTTTTCTTGAGGAAAATATTCTTTGTACGACTTATATTTCAGTTATCGTCTTTCATGAATGATCGACATATATTTCCCTCCCAGAACCGAGAGAAAAATATCAACCGATGGGAATGAAATTGGTAACAGACATGTATCGAATAAATGTCAAGCTACGAGTATGTTCCCCGTATTCTGGACGACCTTTCCAAATGCCATGGAGTCTAATATTTGATACTTTCGGAGCGCAATGAAAATTTAATGAGGGAATTACGTTGGTTAAGGAAATGAGGTCATTATTGCGGTGAACATGCGTAGATATGAATATTTCCCAGAAGTGGTACATGTTCGCGTGAAGACCCTTTTATTTATAGCCGAAAAATTACCATGATTATAACTTGAATCCGACATGATTTTATCAGTTTTTTCTTCAAATGACTACAACATTTTCAAAAAAGCATGAGGGTTTGGCACATGCGTTTTTTTTTTTTGTGTTCGTCAGTGGTTTTCCTATCCGATGCTTCAATTTACGTTATACCATACGAATTTTCATGTCTACGCACAACACTGAAATATTTTATGGTTCATGGTCAAAGTAATACCAAAGTACTGTACTTCAGTTGATAAAATGCCTTTAATATTAAATCACCCAGATTAAATAAAAATATTATTGTAATACATGTTTGATCTCGGCTGTGTCGTGCATCTGTTCGTGATCCTGGAAGTGAATATTCTCCAAAATTTACAATTGTTGATTACATGAAGTTGCCCAATACTCAAATTTTAAACGTGATTCAACTATTTTAGTGGGAATTAAAATGGGCTTCCTTTAAAACTTATTCAATCCTTCGTAGTTCTGAGAATCCTGACTCAGAAACTTGATTAAGTTAAGAACTTCATAAAGCTGGGCACAGTACTGACAAACTTTTGAAGCATCTCGTATATCCTCTATACCACGAAATCTGCCCAAAATAATTGAAGTGATCGCTCTTCATATTTAATCTATCCTCAATCCTCGTGTGTGAACACGTGCTTCTCATTAGAAATACGAGGAACCTGTTGACTTTCGAAAGAACTCCATCGGATCAATCAGGATAAAATAGGCATTTTATTTCAGATTGAGTCCAATTGATCGATGGCTAATGCATTTCCGCTCTTCCGAGCTAATCAAATCATGATTGACGGACTGCTGGATATACTCGGGTGACTAATGGATGGATATGGAAACAGAGATATATAAACCTTTCAATCTATAGGAATTATAAGCTAGATTGATCTTATCTATACTGTTTTCTGAAGAGGAGCTTATGTGCCAGGAAATTGAATTTTATGAAATAAACTGAGAAACAATTTTAAGTGATTGCAATTTTCCGAAATAAAAGTACGCATTGCGCATTTAGTTTCAACCTTTGTTCAATGAAGCCCTGGGCGATATAGGTGTATCAGTGGATTAAGTGCATCATGAAATCACAGAAAGAAAAAAATTCATAAATGCGAAAATTCAGCAGAAATTTCCACGTAACGCAGATGGTATTCCATATTTTGATATTTTAGGAGTATTATACTGTATTGCATTGAACATTTTACATGGAATCCTGTGCTCGTAGAAAACCTCAGGCAAATCCGCCAATTTTTTCTCTACAGCAGCGGTTTCCTATACAATGAAAGTTCTATATTAAGAATTTTTTATATTGCTTGAAAGAATGTTCCTGGTGTGAAATATAGAGAGCATGGTTTGCAATTGTTCATGAAAAAATTTGTTGCTAAAAACAATGTAGCTGTCAACATAATTTTTTCACGTATGGATAAAACCTTTTTCGTTTTTACCGTTACATGAAATTTCAAGATAAAATTTGCTTATTCAACTGGAGAAAAAAAAAAACAGAATTTGATAAGGAAACTGGAAAATCTTGGCCATTCCGAATACGGTACAGTATTTTAAACATGCTCTACTTATAATTCAGAGATTTTTAGTGGTCTAGAACCACGCACAAATTAAGTAAAGCTTTATATATTTTTTGATTTGAAGAACTTCCAATTGATGGAGCGGATTGAATCATCGATTCATTTTAAAATGATTCGATACTGTATTACGGTGTTCAGGGAGAATTCCATGGACCGTTTCGCTGCAACACTCGACCTCTCGTCTGTAAAAATAAAGCCTTCCGGCGTAACAACGTACTAATTTAATGTAGATGTCACTCTTATGAAAAATCGTTCCCATCCCTACTGCCTCTGCTATATGAAAACCGACAGACCGATTTCGAACAACACTCACAACGATTCCTGCGGCGCACATCGTGTCATGTCATCACTGTCAGCGCCAACCCTCCTTTCATCTAAAATTTATATCAAGGGCCACGCTTTTCCCGAAATGAAAAAAATAGAATAAAAATAATCCGAGATTGCCTCGTTCGACTTGCCAGCCATCACGGGAAACTTGGAATTCGTCCTCAGCAGCACCGGTTCAAAACGGAAACAAAGGAAATCCGTTTCCTGCTCCCCCCCCCCCCTTGGGATACACACGACAACTGCTATGCGGATAAATGGACCAAGAGAAACAATCAGAATTCCGTTCGGCCCCGTGTGTGTGTCCCTCGCGTCAGTGACGTGAATAGGATGAGCAGAAATCCTCCACAGTTGAGGACGGGAGTATGCTGGAAGGAAACCCATGAGAGAAGTGAACCCGGGTTTCCTCGTCTGATATGGGCATGGGTAACGTGGGCCGAGGGGAAGAAAGGAAAAGCAACGCGGAGGAATATGACCGAAGCACGCCACTAACGAGCGCAAGTTTTGTTTCCTCGTGCAGAGCCTCTGACTGTTCTCGGACACGCTGCTGCTCCCTTCGCAGCAGCACGTCTTTTACTCTGAGCCCCGAAGCACGTGTTTTCACGGAAAGGAAACGGTTTCCCAAACATGACGGTCGGTATATATGCGCAGAGGCGGCCCATACAACTTTTGACTACAGTACAGTACAGCACTTTTTTCGTGGAAACTTTCGTTTCTTTTTAAGCATTAGTGTGTGTCATACTTATTCCTTCCAACAGAACATTTTGAACCAATGTCAACACACAATATTTTATTATGGAAGCAATGGGAAATTATAATCGAATTTGACAACGGAATTCCAGTCAAAAATAATATTCTGATGTACTTCATTTTCAAAATATTTGAATTTGCAGTATCTAAAAGTGGGGTGCGTGGTTCACTTATTGGGGGATATGTTTTCAACCAAATTTTATGCTAAAAAATTCAGGTGTTTGTCTTACTCATGGGCATTTGGCACTTGAATAAACATTGTACATACAGCAGTGAGTCTCTGTATGTGACAGACACGTTTATTTATATTCTCATGGCTTTCTTAAAATACCGTACAATATTCAAAAGTCTGGATATCAGAGAGCTTTTACTCATGCATGTATCACATTTGAAACCCACGGAAATCTACATGATTTATATTTGAAACTCGAGGAAAAACCCGAATTTCTAGTATTCCTTTATTTGCGTACAAGATTTAAAATGCTTCGGATTTGAATTGTTGGAATCTTCGGGTGTCAGAATTAATGTGGAGGTCAGACTGTGCAAGACAGTACAATATGAATACAACTGAAAATGTTTCTCGCCATATTATCTTCACTATTATGTTTTCTGAGGTTAAGTGAAGAATAAACGCAAACTTTGAAAAGTTCTAAAAGGAATTATGATTGCGTTTTTTTTACATACGTTGACGGTGTTTAAATTATTTTTAATTTACAGTAACTGCCGCAATATTTAGCTAGTCGCAAAATATATTTCAGGAAAAATGGGACTGCGTCGGAAAATCAAGTACCATCACGTATCACATTTGAATAAATGAGAGCCAATTATCTTTAAAAAAATCTTCAATTTTTTCCTTGGGGAAACTAACGAACGTGATTTCAAAAAATTGGAATTCCAGTGGAGGCAGTACAGTACTGTCAATGCCATCTTGGAGAGTCAAAACATCAAACTTTTTATTTATTTGGATATAAAAATGTTTTTCTAATTCATGGCATCATTTTAAATACAACTGATTAAACCACAGCAGACTAAGCAATTAAGTCACGCGTTATTCAAGGTTCGACTTTTGAGTCCTACGTTAATATTCCAACACTATGCGAGAAGACTTGGAGTGAATATAAATTCAAATAATATTTTTCAAAAGACAAATGCATGCAATTACTCATTTTCGACAAGATGCATTTCTCATGAATTGCACATATTTAAAACTTGAAGGCCTGAGAATGCAGTAACGGAACGTGAACCAGAATCGCGAAGAATCAGATCATAAATCAATGGACAAAAGATTTATGGCCAAAGAGTCCTTGATGGTTTCTCTGAATATACGCATTTCTTTTATTTAGACGGAATCGACTTCTCATCTCTGCTGGTAGCATCAGAGAAGTATTTCCGAAAAACGTACATCATACAGTACATGGTTCAGATACTTTTATGCACGTATCTTAACTTGCTTCACTGAAAAATCGGTGCTCCAGAGAAAGGTGTTCTTCAATCGGAAATGAAAACAAAAACATGGAGACAATTTGAATTGATTACGCGGAATGAATTTATATAAGCCATCAAAACGACCATGAAGTGAATGAATGCAAAGAAATGAATCGAAACACAAAGAATATCCACTTCACCAGTCGAAGAATAGTAAGGGGGATGATTTAGAATCATGAGGGTTTATAATTTGAGAATTGAAAGATCATCTCTAAATGACGTGTCATGGAAATACAGACAACATATGAATGAATGAATGAACAGAACACTTTATTTGCCACTTTTCAGCGTTCACAAGGTACAATCAATTTTCCACTCTAATTGCACTCAAATCGAAACGCATGAAGTGTACCCAACAACTTGTCGGTATAAAACTGATTACGAATTAATATACTTCTGAAACCCGTATTAATCTGTAATGATAGTTG
>CAJPEX010006214.1:0-13375 GCA_905338405.1 Notodromas monacha | reverse complement strand
TATTCACTCATATATTTGTCGACACACAACGCGATTCCAGAAATCTTCGGTAGCTCTAATTAAAAGGTTCTCTCGTGAGGTTTCGCTCGCAGATTTCCGTCACTGAACCTCAACGAAACGACGGAAATACGGCAAATATCACGCGCGGACACTCAGAAAATCTGTTCATTCTTCGTAGAACTACGCGATCCCAGAAATCGTCGATACCCGTTTTCTAAAAGAAGAAAATAAACGTCACGTCATACAGTACTTTGGTTCCATTGAATCCAAGTATTCACACGCAGGTTTCGATCACTCTGAACCTCAAAACGAATACGGTATATACAGAGGATAGAGCAGCTAGCATATATCACGCGCGGAAACTGCTCTCAAAAGTTTTTACTGTATATGCACTCCTGTTCCTCACTGATGCATTTTTCACCATACTACGCGGTTCCAGAAATTGTCCATGTCAAAATATATCGGTTTAGAAACGTATAGAAAATAAACGGCATATTTTGGTTCTCCTGTATATGACGAAGATTCGCACGTGGGTTTCCATCACTGATGAACCTGAGAAGCGAATAGGGCAGCTATCGTCACGCGCGAGTATTCTGAACAGCCTGATTTCCACTATTTTTTTTTTCATACATGCCTGAATCATTTTGAATTTTCTTCTGCCAAAGCATAATATTTTATTAAATGTAATAAGCAACATTTCTCCGGTCTGTGATTCAGTTGAATAAATTCAGCCAGCAGCTGACGAAGTGCCACTGCCGATATACGGCATGTTGTTCTGCACCACACAAAAAGGCACCCTAGCAGCAGGTGGACATTAGTATACTGTAGTACAATTTATCAACTATAGAATATTCGTTAATAAAATGTACTGTATTTCACCATGCATAAAATACACACACAGAGTATAAACCAATATGGGACGTGTGGTTCTTGTCATTGCGGATTTTGTGACATCAATGATGTTATAATTACTGAGTACACCATAAATAACATGGGCGGGTCATGAAAGGAAATTGCTGTGGTAAGTACAGTAATGTAAAATTAGCTTCCAGCAATGGGCACCCCATATTACCATCCTCTAATACTGGCAGAAAAAAATCATTTAAAATTTCCCAGCTTTCTGTATAGGGATGATTCATCATTCCAAAAAATGCATAACATGATGTTCACCCATCCTGCATGGTCATGACATTGTAATAGTTCACTTTCTTGAGCTGATTATACACTTCAGTACTGAATTCAAGATGTGTACCTCATCAGTATTACAATGAAAAAGTCAACTTTCATTATATTCCCATTCATCATGAAGTTGATGCAACAGATCTTAATATCAGAGATATCAGTGCAATGTAGGAAACGGAATCTTTCCCAGAAATACCTCATAACTTCCTGAAACATTGGTACATGTATTTGCTTCAGCCAAAATGCTATTTTGGACATTGGAATGCCTCAGCATTTTGTCTGCGGTGTTCAAACTATATATTTAAAGCACTTCTTCTTTTAAAAACAAATGAATTTCAAAAATGTCATTAATATGGGAATTTATGTAAAATGCAAATTTTAATAAAACTAAAGCACAGTTCTGAAATGGAAAACAATCTGTCCATGAAAATCCCTCCATTTAATTCCTTGGGAATGATGGTAGACATGCCTGTAAAAGATGCTTTTGACAATACCAGAAATGTATATAGTGTACTGCCAATGCATAACACAATACAGTACAGTATACTGTATGTCAATCTTGAAGAGAAAGCTGCATAGGACAACCCACAAAACATAAATTCAACCCACAAACAAATTTTCCTGTCTTTTCCGGAATTACTGAAGCTAAAAGATTTACATGTATGTATGTTCTCAAATTCAAGGCTTTGAGGGCTTTTGATACATTTTGTTCCATATTGTGAGCAAATTAAATTCATGTTGAAATTTTACATGACTGCCATATACAGTAGAATCTTCCAGCAAGAAAAGTTGGGGGACCACAGGAAAAGTTTGTAATATACTGAATCATTTCTTATGCCAAGGTTTCAAAAATTAATGTCTGGAAAATTTTCTTCACATTGAACCTGCCAATAATCAAACAAATCTTGTACTTGAAGCATTTGCAGACTTTTGGCATGGTTTGGAAAATTAAATGACCTTCTGAAAAATGTCGGCTTCAGTCATATACATTTCAATGGATGGTTAATATTGCAGTTTTGGCTTATGATGGAAACTTTTCACACACCTGAACTCACCCAAATCTGAGCTTTTATGAAAAATAATTGATTAATTTCTCTTTTTGAATTTTTCTCACCGATTTTGGGCAGCCAAAAGAAAAAGACAAAATTAAAAAAATAATATCAGAGGGCGCCAAACAAACGTTAACTTGGCTGCATTTTTCCACATTCCTGTATGTTTTTATTGCCTTTTATTTGCAAATAAGTAAATCAGGAAAAACACATTAGGCAGAGCAAAAATTCAGGTTGAGAATTCCCAAATTTTGTCAAGAACCTGCAAATGTAGCATATATACTCAATATTGTCCAAAAATTGACCATAAACAAGTGCTGATAAGACAGTGAACAGGTGGAGACAATCACTTTGTGTGAACTCTTAAGTTTTTTCTGAATCATTACTGAAGGGCAGAAGTTGAAAAATCATTATAAGTAGGAGTGACAAGCACAGCGTCTATCCACCCTCAAAACAACATGTTTGCCTTATTAATTGTGACATTATTTTTAAAATTGATTTGTTCTCTCCTCCCAGAAAATCTCTTCATCCTGGATGATGATGTGTTGAATTGAAAGCCTGTTTGTTATTATTGATTTCAGCTTCTTTCCAAGCTACATGAATTTTCCTGTCATATTTTGGCATTCAGAAAGGGGCTTTTCAGACTGTAACTTTCTCATACAGTGTAGTTACATAAAACGTGTAACCAGACTCCAGAGATTTTATCAAGCATTTTTCAAAATGGTTTGTTTCACTGAAGGAGTGAGTTTGTTATAATGAGACTGTTCCAAAATTTACAATATACAGTCTTTCTGTCAGGGATTGAGAAGAATTTTGTTACTGTATAATGAAAAATTGCCGTAAAATCAGTATTAAAACAACAACAAAATTCATTGAATGTACACTACATAATTACTCACCGAATTTAATAAATCTGTAGCTCTTGAAAAGCAGTATTGATCTTTTCCTTTATTTGAGGACATGGAAGTCTTGGACATTTTGCACTCAAGCAGTCATGACTCATGAGTTGATTGTAGATAACATACTCTTTGTATGCTGAGCAAAGCACTACCGGGCTAAAAGTCGACAAATGGCCGCCGTTGTTTCCTTCACTACGTCGGCTTCAGAAAGAGAATTTCGACCACGTGATCGCGATGTGCCCGGTGTGGCGGGATGTACAGACGATTTTCCAAGTAAACACTGTACACTCGCCTTGATTCTGCGAAAAATACGCGAGTAAAGAAGCTCCCCTATCACCACACGCAAATATATATCAGGCATCACATACTCATGAAATTAAAAAGCGAAGAGGGACCTCGCTTTCCAATTGAAATGCCGAAACATAAAGGCAAAGGTCACGGACCTCGCCTCCGGGAGTTGGCTTTTCTGGGGCCTGGACAATCCAGCATCGTTTTCAATTCACCACCGCTTACTTCCTTGCTACTCCGCTAGGGAGCACTTACCTACCACGCCCTGTCCCAATGTCATCAATGAGTGCCTTCATGCATAGCACTTGTCATATTTCGTGACGAAAATATGTGTAGGCAGACAGTGTACTGATGTCTTCATTTAAAAGCTAACCTAACCTGACAGAACTGATATAACCTAACCTAAATTTTACAATTTTTTTGAAAAATGTTTTCACCAAACATGCATAATGTTATTTCGTCTTAATTGTCCACCCAGAACCTATAAATATGAAATCATCGAAGTTGAAAGCACTCACTGACAGACACTGATGCTGGTGGCTCTGCCAGAAACTGGCGCTGGTGGGGGTGGAGTGGAAGAGGCAGCCCTTAGTCCAGTGGCTCTGAGGAGAAGTTGTCCTGGAAGGGGGCATATCGGACTTCTCCACCGGGGAATTGCAAATTTTCTTCGCGGGAAAGCCGATGTGGATCGCTCCCCGAATATATATGTTTCTTTTCGTATTTCCTCATATCGAGAATTACTTCGAAGTGTTCGCCTGATGAAGGGCTGACCTAGGCAGCGTTGTGAACAGCTTTGAATCGAAATGATCCTTCTGCAATAACCGTTTTCGATGCGCTTGATCTGTTTGCGATTGGAACATGATGACTGCCATCCTTTAAAGTGATTCCTCGAGCCAAGATCACTAAGGAATATGGAGTATCATGCCTAGCGAGTCATATTTTTCTGTTGAATTTCCGCAGCGAATTAAACGGTAGTGATGGGGATACTCGAGAAAATATCAGAAATTGAGAAAGAAATCGCTCGGACGCAGAAAAATAAAGGTTCGTTTTCCCTCTGCCATCAAATGCATGGATTATGTAAATCGTTTCCGTGTTTCCTCTCTTCCAGCTACGGAGTATCACCTCGGAGTGCTGAAGGCTAAGTTAGCGAAATATCGTCAACAGCTCCTTGAGCCAACCGGGAAGAAAGGGGAGAAGGGTGAGGGATTCGATGTGCTGAAATCTGGTGATGCCCGTGTCGCACTGATAGGATTTCCATCCGTCGGAAAAGTACGTTCGTATTGCGGGCCATTCAGGAGTGAACATCTCAATAAGGTTTGATGTCAATGATTTTTCCAGTCGACCTTATTGAGTACCCTGACGGACACCCACAGTGAAGCAGCTTCCTACGAGTTCACGACTTTGACTTGTATCCCTGGCGTCATAAGCTATAATGGGGCCAACATTCAGTTGCTGGATCTTCCGGGAATCATAGAAGGTGCTGCGCAGGGCAAAGGTCGAGGTAGGCAAGTTATAGCTGTCGCAAGAACCGCGGATTTGGTGCTTATGATGCTCGATGCGACGAAGGGCCATGTTCAACGAGGCCTACTCGAAGCTGAGTTGGAATCAGTAGGAATTCGTCTCAACAAACCGAAGCCCAACATTTATTTCAAGGTAATTACCTGTTTCTGACGGAATTCTTGCCATAAGTGCATACGTTCTGTGGCGAAAATCTATAAGAGGGAAAAACACCCAGATGGACGAGAAGTTAAGCTCCATATCGAAAAGAACCTGGAATCAAAGAACGAACGTCGGATTTTTCAGGGGAAACATGTTTATCTCTCTGTGAAACTTCTGTGAACGAACGCTTCTCACTTCGGGAATGATCTGCATGTAGTGAGTTACATCGCTTTTTGCAACTTGTGGTTGGCTGAATATTACTTCTGATCTGTGGAATACTGTATTAATAAAATATGCAGAATTCCCGAAGTTGATCCGTTTCTAAAATCGTGTGATATAGTAATTGATGAAAGGAGAGCGACTTTTCTGAGGACAATATTTGTCTTCAGGAATATATACTTTTGATGGGGTCTTCCTTCTCTGCTTTTCATCTGAATGCGCTTTCCCCGTCAGCAATGTGAATATCATATCTCTTGAATAACGCGTACAACCTTTTTTAATTTAAGCGGGGTGAAGTACCTTTCGAGGATTGTGAGGAAATCGTGTCGGTCTCTTCCCCCGTCGTGAAAACGAATTAAAGCATAGGAGGGTTATCTCTCTTTTCACTTCTTAGAAAAAGAGGAGCGTATTTTTGCTTCAAGTGAGAAGAAATTTGAAGCTGACCTTACGATCCCAGCACTGCGCAGGATTCTTTGGATTGAAGGAAACTTACACAGCTACTTCAGTGAACCTTGAGTGAAGATATTTTTCATCTCCTATCGCGCTCAGGTTGTCTTGTTTAATTAAATGTACAGTATCGCCCATCCCATTGTTGTAGAACGCTCCGTATTTTTCATGTTTTGAGTCGGTGCCCTTGTATGGTGGGGTCACTCTTGTGATACGAATTTATGGGCAGAACCGAGTGCAAGTACCGATTTTTAAAGCGATTACTTCCATACCTGTGTCGTCCTTCGAACTACATGACACAATTCTTTATTCCCGCTGGTTTTCTGCGTTTTTCAAGTTACCACGGATTTTGTAAAAAAAAATGAAAACGAACTGAGGAACGAGGTTCAACTTCGTAGATAATGTTCACCAAGAAGTTTCATGATGTGATCTGATGCTATTATTTTTTTCTAGTTGAAGAAAGCCGGAGGAATTTCCTTCAACGCCACGTGCATACTATCGAAAATCGACGAGAAGCTGGTGCAGATGATCCTTCACGAATATAAAATATTCAATGCCGAGGTGGGTTTTGATGAACATTCTTCTTCCTCCTTAGTAACTGCATTCCCCGGCCTTGTTTCCCAATTTGATAGCGAGCGAACTCCATCATTTTTACTCTTCAGGTGCTTTTCCGAGAGGATTGTACTGCGGACGAGCTGATCGACGTGATCTGCGCAAATCGAGTTTACTTGCCGTGTTTGTACGTTTACAACAAAATAGATCAAGTATCTATGGAAGAAGTAGACCGGTTGGCGAGGATGCCGAATACAGTCGTCGTTAGCTGCAATATGAAATTGAACTTGGACTATCTACTGGAAACTGTGTGGGAAATGTTAGCCTTGGTCAGGGTTTACACGAAGAAGCCCGGTCAACCGCCGGATTTCGACGATGGCTTGATTTTGCGGAAAGGATGTAATGCGGAACACGTTTGCCATGCAATTCATCGAACGATTGTAGCAACTTTCAAGTACGCGCTAGTTTGGGTGAGTTGAATCTCTTGAACCGATTCATTGTGCAGAAAGTGTGTTTTATCGTGGTTACGAGTATTACGACCGTGATGCTGAGCATCTTGATGATTTCAGTTTAGGAGTGACATCTAGGGTCGATGCTTGCGGTGCTTAGAGATTTTACGTTGCCTTACTTTTTTATTACGGAAATCATGCACCCGACTTACAGAATTCGTTGCAGTACTGAATTATTGAACTACCGCTTAAATTTTCGATGGCAGTGGAACCCCGAGATGCGGACGTAATTAGTGCTTGGACCTTGTCCATATGTCGGAGCGTCCGCATGTTGGATCATGTTTTCCCATGAACTTCAATTCAAACTTATTTAACTGGGTTTCTTGTTTATATGAAATTTGCAAGTAGTCCCCAGAAAATTGAATAAAAACTGTTTTCGTGAACGAAAAGGTAGAGAAAAAATTTTTGCCAGAGACAGGCTTATCCAAATTTCAAGCTATGCAGTGCCACAAAAATTGACCTGAACCTTCTTCCATTGGTTTTTGGTTGCATTTTCTTGTTGAGCCCAATTCTGGCAATGAGGCCTGCCCATCAACCTAATGACAATACAGTACTGTACCAATAATCACGCGTGGTTTACCAATTTATTAATTGAGAAGCACGTAGAAAAAATAAATTTATGGGAAATTTTTTTTGAAGATAAGCTCCTCTTAACTGCAGTACAAGGATCTTTGATTGACAAACCCCTTGGTCAACAAAAATTTGTTCTCAGGCGAAAATTCGAAATTCGGTTATGACACTGAACCGCAGGGTTCAATCTAATTGCAGTCTCAATGGCCACATCAAGCAGATAGATTGTCACTCAGACCAGAGGCTTATGAAACATTTTCAAGTTTGTTTGAAATCATTTGACCAAATGAGGGGGTGATATATATGTTCCATGGTTTGAGCAGAATCAATTGGACAAACCATGATAAGCTTCAAGACACTGTGAAGAAAGGCACTTTTGAACAGATTTTTTAGTTGCTTCCATTATTCAATTGCTACACGCAGACAATTGACATTGTGACACTCATTTTCTCATAAAAATTAATAAAAAGGCCCAACATGTGACGCTGACTTGACATGGGGACATTTTGTGATACAATTGCAAATAAGTTTCAGGCCTGATTACAAGAAACAGATATTTCCAACCCTTGAAATTGATTTAAGGAAAGTTCTTGGCATTTTCTCACTAATTTACCATCCGTTTAGATAATTTAAAAAATATCTCCAGCATTAGAGGGATTTCCTTCTCTCTTTTTCACTTGAATATTATTTTTACAGAGAATGCCAACATTTTGTACTGTACAGAAGTATCAGTATTCAAATCCCCAAATGTCCATATTGTGTTGAAATAAATTGATTGAATCATTTTAAATTGGGAGACAATTTTTATTTTCATGGAATTATGATGAGTATTTTGTTTATAAAACATTCATCAAGAATTATATAATGTAGTTTAAGGGAAGATGAGACTTGACTTATGGACATTTTTACATAGGAACACTCTTGATGGACCAATTATGTCTGCATCTTGGGGTCTCACTACTTCTATTTGTTGATGACTTGATGGGAGTCTTTACTGTCCCAGTTTTTCAAGATATACTGTACTGTTTTTTACTTCACAGAAATAATCATGCCTATCTCTTCATCTTTTAAATTCAGGGGACCAGTACCAAGTTCAACCCCCAGCGAGTCGGACTGAACCATGTAATGAACGACGAAGATGTGATCCAGATTGTGAAGAAGTGATCTGGTCTCATTGCTTGCGTGTTGATCCAGAGACGTTTTCTTGTTGTCAAGGAATAAATCCTTGCTTTTGCCAACAATCGTCTTCAATCTATTTTAAATTGAAGGAAGCAGAAGGGTGTCCGCGTCATGGGGATCATCGCTGATCGAAGGTTTTCTGAAACCATCTGAGGCAAGTGTAAAATCTTTGAATAGTCGCAATTTAGTACAAGATCGGCGCGAAGGCATGAAGGTGTATTTATTATGAGGTGTGTGCAGGCACATTGTGGGAAGCATCTTCAAAACTGAGTCGAGGAATTGCAGTAAAATCTTGCTGCAACAAAGTTTTCGAAACTTCGAAAATAGATCGTTGTTGTTCATAATTTTCGATATCAAAATTTTAAAAATTAATGACTGAAAAAAGTTGACATAAGACCTGCCTGTATAATGAACTAGATCTTGCTTTTGTGCTTTTGCTTTTTTTATTATTCTTCGAAAAACGGAGTGATTTTAATTCTTTGAGGATGATATGGAAATTCCTCCATTCTGGGATGATGATGTGGAACAATTGGTAGCATGTTTGTTATAGATTAAGTCTTCTGTACATGGTACAGTACAAGAACCAGTTAGTCACATTTGGCATCAGAAATTTCAGACTGTGCCTGCCATAGTCAGGGTATTTCTATCTGAAGAGTCTATTACATATTTTTTGGAAAAGTTTGTTGTATTGGAATTACGAAGTTTGTTACAACAAGATTATCCTAAAATGCCTTCCATGGGCTTTCTGTTGGGGTGTGAGAAAAAGTTTTGTGTAATAACAAATTTGTTGTATGTTGTAATGAGATTTCACTGTATAGTTTTCAACTTGGACAGAAGATGCTTCAGTGTGTCATTCTGTGGGTGATCAGTAGGGTTCCATGCCCTGAAATCTTGTGGAACTGCTGTTACAAGAAAGTGTCAAGTCTGCTCTGTGAAGAACACCTGTCATTTTTTGCTCATTCACACTGGGAAAGTGTTGACAGTGAAAACTTTTTCAAGTTTATGGCTACATGTTTTGCTTTAATGAGATGCACAACACATTTTTTTACCAAATTTTGGTTTGTCAACTCAGGGATGTTTCCTCAAAGCCCAAAGTTTGTTCATCAAAATGTTGTTGAACCAAGAGTTAGTTGACCAAAATTTTTTGTGTAAAAAATTTATTGACTGAAAATTTTGTTAACTGAGGAGTTTATTAGTTATGGGTCAACTGTATACTGCTGTTTGAACTGAAATACTTAAGCCCCAAAAGCCTGAGTTCTCTACTGATATTTTATTCAGAAAATTGTAAGGGGTTGCACACAGCACAGCAGCTCAAGTCCTCATTCAGAGTTTGGCATCCCTGCAGGAAATCACTCAATGCTCATACATGAGCCATGTCACCTGGATGTCATCAGTAATTCTATGTATGTCAAGCAGGATTGGTTAGGCTGCCCAAAATAGGGTCAGGGAAGTTACTTTGGTGTGCTGCAGCACCTGGCTCTGTCTTGGGACTTGTTATGCTGGAATTTGTGTGGGAGGGGATATGTACAGTATAATGAACGCCTTTCAAAGCAATTCGAAATGGACATTATTAACACCACTTCTGAGTTTTGTAAATACAGTGAGACCCCCACATACGGATGCCTTGACATGGGGATGATTCAACATGGGGACATTTATTTTTTAACAAAAAAATCATAAAAAGACCCAACATGAGGACACTGACTCAACCAGGGGACATTGCAGGATGAAATTCCAAAATACATTTTAGGAAAATTGATTTTTATAAGGCTTAATTGCAAGAGACATGTTTCCAACCTAAGATCTATGCAAGAAAATTTCTTTGGTACTTCTCCCATCATTGTCCCATCCATTCAGCTAATTTTAAAAATGCCCTATAGCACAGAGGGACTTCCTTCTAGCTCTCTTTGTGACATGGATGTTATTTTTCCACATGCCAACTTTTCAATGTACTGTACAGAGGTATACTATTCAATGTTCCAAATGTTCTTATTGGTTTGAAAAGATATTCTTTGAATAAAATTAAAGTGGCAAAAATTTTTTTCATGAAATTCTGAAGAATATTTCTCCCATAATGCAGCAATTAAAAATTATACAATGTAAGTCTATGGGAAAACAAGATTCAACTTGGGACAATCCAACATCGGGACACTCTTGATGCACCAATTATGTCCACATCTGGGGGTCTCACTGTACCGTGAGTTTTTGTATAAGGAAGGATTCACAAAAATCTGAATGATAAAAATTATCCAGGGGGGGAGGGCATATAACAAAACTCTTCAAGATACAAAATGTTTTGGTCTGAATAAAAGTACAGCACTAAATATTTAAAAATATTTGGTGAGGGATCATACTTTTGGATCAACAATTGGAGGAAAATGACACAATAGAAGGCCATGACCTCTTCTTGTTTCTGAAATTAGTAAATTTCATACTGCTCCTATACTGTGAGTGTGTTCATGTACTGTACAATGTTTTAATTTTCTGAGTTTTCAGGGTTAATTTCAAGCATATATTATAGACCATGGGCTGTTCATCCTGTGAATTGTATCTCAAGCAAGAAGGTGACTGTGACTGTGGAAGGACAATGTGGCTTCAACATAGGTATAGGATTAAATTGCTGTTATTCTTCCTTTTCAAAGTGCTGGAAATGCAGTACAGTAGTTCCTGTGCCTGGTGGAATTTTGCCTCAGGAGTGTTATGTCAATAAGAGACTGCAAGTGGAGAAATCATACAGTAAGTCGATTACCTTTTTGACTTTTCAGTGTTCTCTTATTTGCCAGCAGCTAAGATGTACAGTATCACCCCTTTTTCTGGGTGCTGGTGCTTTGATGAGAAGTGCTACTGTTGACTGGTTTTAGTTACACCAGCACATAATATTTATTTGTTCTCTCTGCAGGAGGGAGATTTTTTCCAGCTTCATTCATCTGTGTGAGATTACATGTATACAGGAATTTCTTTTGGAGGAGTTTTGGATTAGAAGAGAGTAAGTATAATAATAATGAGAAGGTTAAAACTAAAAAAATCATTTGATGGCATTTTTCCATTCAATGTATTTTTCAAACTAGCAGAAATATCTGAGAAGTTTTACTTGGGAGCATTATCTATAAAGCAAATAATCAACTATAATCAGAACAAGCATCAAATATAAGCTGAAATATTTATACTCTCTTTCCAGCATTGAACAGTTTTTGGCACCATTCCCAGTGACTGTACAGTGAGGGAAAATGAGGGACAGTATATTCTAGCAAAAATATGTCCAATAAGTGTCAAGAAAGTTTATATAGGAAATTAAAGTGAATGTGAGTCTTCTTTCCAATTGAAGCTAATATGATGTGAAAGTCTTGAGGTGGGCTTTAGTCCCAAAAAGTGGTAGTTGAACCTGAACCGAATTAATGAAAATATATCCTAAGAATTTGTACCATTCATTTTCAAGAATTAATTTTGGACTGGATGGATGGATAAAACTTCCAAATTTCAAATATTTTTCCAAATTTTTATTCAGATTGTGTAAAAATAAAGGAAAAGCTGCAATATTATGGAGATATGCCCTTTTTCATTGTTTTGATCATTTTTAGTGACCACGTGTGATATATGCTTCATTTTTGGTGATCCACGAAAAAACTGTTTTTAAAATTTGCAAATAAAACTCGTGTTTCTTAGATTCTCTTCATTGGATATCCAATTCTGCAAACTTGAGGAATGCTGCGGCATTCATTGATTTTGGCCATCAGAATTTTAGCAATCAATGTTTTGTTGAAAATGGTGATGAAAATCATCCATCAAGAGTTGGACAACTGTGGCACCTTTCTGAGTGATGGTGGAAAATTGGGAGAAAATTTAACCTGGTCACCAACTAGTTGCACAATGATGACTTACAATTCTAGCATGCTTGAAAAGTGTGCTAATGCATGGGAATCCAAAACTGGTCAGTGATTTATTCATGATAAATATGACACTAAATTAAAGATTATGTTGTGGATAAAAAGCACAGGGAAGGTTTTTCCTCTCCTCTCCAAATTTTAATTTTTGATTAAAAAAGCGTCTATGCACAATCTTCACTGTGAAAAATCATTGCTCTCATTTATTCCTTCTTTGTCTGCATATTTCATAACTGTGCTCAAATTTGGATTTAATTGATGTGCAAAAATTCATTTGTGTAGCAGTTTTGGTGTTCCTTTTGAATTTTTTCAATTCCTATTTTCATCAATTTAGACAATAAATTGTTCTTGAAAACTGTGAACATAATTCCAAGGTGTCCCCTAGCATATGTCCTTTGCTACAAATTAGCTAATTTATTGTAGTTTTATGTGTTCATCTGCAGTGTCTTCATCATATATATTTTTTGGATTGCATCAAAGCCCAACATGTTATCTGCTCAGAGATGCCTAGCAATTATAATGAATTTGAAGATAAATATTCTTTTCTGTGTCCATGTTGCTTGGATCTTCAAAATGTAGCTCACATTGTACAGGTGGTACCTTGCACTTTGACCCTAATCTGTTGCCAGACTATAGTAGGTCAAATTACAAAGCATTAAAATTGCTAGACACTTTGCAAAGTTGAGAAATATCAGCACAAAAATGAGGCCTAAGCAGGTCAAATTCTGGGGCAGAAGTCAAATTGCAAGGCACCACCTGTGCTATGTTATTGAGGCAGATTTGTATGGAAGTCCTCAAAAGTCACACTTCAGATAAATCTATGTACATTCAAAATATATTTTATTGCAGGCCAACGACTAGTTCTTGCTTTCACTGGTGATTCAGCCATGATGGAACTGGTGAACTCCACTCACATGCACCTGGGCTTGGGTTATGGTACT
>CAJPEX010006212.1:0-13388 GCA_905338405.1 Notodromas monacha | reverse complement strand
AAAAACCTTCCATTTGCGTGTGATGAACGAGTCTAAATAATGCAGACAAATCAAAGGGAAATCGTTGGACAGGTTGTGTTTTGACGGCTTTTCATTTCTGTCAATGATGGAAGAAGAAAAACAAAATTTCGTTCAGGAATACACGGTAATCAAATTATCAAACAGTAGCTTCATTTCTACATGTTCAATGGTGTGAACAGATCAACAGTATAAGAGCCAGTGCGATGAGTTGCGCATTTGGACATGCATCGTACGATATATCCTTTTGATACTTTTTTTATTATAATAATGGCTATTTCGCTCGAAAAGCTTTTGTTTTCTTCTGATGGGGTTCTTCTCAATACCTTCTTTCTCTAGCTGCTTTTCTTTACTTTCGTGAAAAGGCCTTTGCTTCACGTAGGACCGTCACAAATCCCCGCGTCTTTTTACACACTACCTGACTACCACTAAGGTAGTCCAGCCGCGCGCCAAACTAAAGGCCCCGGGCCTTAGATCGGGCCCAAGAAGAATAAACTCCACATTTTTTTTTTAAATCACTGAAGTAAACATCTCGGAAAAATTGCTACTTTTTACCGCTTTTTTTTATTCCTGAAGGTTGCATGTTGAGAAAATTTCGGGTTCGTTAGGAAAGAATACCGGAATTGGTAGATAATGTAAATAGCAAGATATATTTGAACTGCTGAATGTGCATAACAAAATGTTTTAATTCGACCGCAGAGGTTTTTGGCACCATCTAAGCGAGACGATTTGGGTCAATGTTGATCAACGTTTAATTACGAATTTTGCAGATAATCTAGGTCAACGTTTAATAACAGACTTTGGGAGGCGCCAGAAGAATTTTTCTTTTTTTTTCGTGTCGATTCTGCAATTTAATCTTCAGAATTTTTTTATCAGCTCCAGCTCTTAATTCCAAATTTCTCTTGTCACAGAGGAAGCATTTTCATATCATGTTTATTTAGCAACTACAATATTGGGTCTAATGATTAAGAATGCATGAACAATACTGTACTTTTAAATAGTCGCCTCTTTAGAAGCCTGATATCCAAAAACTGAACCCTCGGTGAAATGTAGCGATATTATATAGAAAATTATATACATTAATTTTCCTTTGAGAAAGAATAGTGACCATACTGACCAACAATAAGATAACTCTTCCTGTGCATATTATGCACAACTTTACAATCCTCTTAATTTTCTTCCATCATTGAATTATTTTTAAGGATTTGCTAGAAGATTTCTCAAAACCACACCTTCAAAAGCCCAAAACACGCTATATAGTCGCACTTCAACCTTTATCCTTTAATTTTCTCGGTGGGTGTTTCCAATTGAAAATGGGCTAAAAACTTATAATAATGCTTATTATAGTAATATTTATTTTATCCTATGAACGATTTATATTTTTTTGAAGAAGGACCTTGTGTGGTTATGCATAACTTGTCTTTTGTTGATGAGCGCGTCCACAAAAAGTTTCTTCAGACCACAATAAAACAACTGATTCTCTGCAGTTCAATGAGCTGCTGATCCCAGCAAAAACAACAACAACAACAAATACATTTCAATGCCTTTTAGTGTATTTCTGCGACGCAAAAATGGCATCATGTGTCGTAATGATGCAGTTCGGCCAGCAAAAAAAAAAAAAAAAAAAAAAACTTGGCAATGTCATTGTTTGGGACTTTGGACAAAATCTCCAGCAGCATCTCCCAAGAAATCGGGAAAAAATTCGTAGAGAAAAAACTTTCGGTCGATCCCGTTGGAATGTACTCCGGGGGTGCCGACTGGCGCGTGTCCAAGCAAATAAACACGGAAGGAATCTCTTTTTCCTGCTCACTGCCATCCGGTGGCAATGTCGGCGGGGGCGCCTTTTCCACCCGAGTTCCTGCTGCACATGGCTTCAGCAGTTCCTTCCTCTCTCTCTCTCTCTCTCGCCTTGTGTTTCGTCTGACTCTCCGGGGGTTTTTCTTGTTCCCTGCATGTTGTCCGGCCATATAACTTGAGGAAATAAAAGGGGTGGGGGGAAAAGAATCACACAGGCAAAGAAGAGCTTGACTATATAAGACAAAAATTCATGAAAACGTCGAGGAACAAACGAAAGGGATGCATGAATGTGAATGTAACGGAACGCACCTACTTTTTTTTTGGTGCCGCCTCTCTGGAATGGTGTGATTCTTGAAGGGAGCGGTTCTGGGTTGCTGCAGATATCTCCAAATACTGTATTCCCCAGAAAAATAGTATTTTTTAAATTTAAGAATTCTGGGAATATCCACATATAATTCAATAAATGTTTTTCTCATTTTCCTCGAAACCAGCTTGAAAAAAATATGAGGGAAAATCACGCAGGCGACTAGAAACCTCATGAAAACGAAGAACAAATGAAAGTGATGCGTGAATGTGAAAGGAACACTCCTCCTTTTTTGTGCCTCTCTGAAATGGGGTGATTTTTGTAGGTACCTGTTCAGGGTTGCTGCTGCAGACCTCCTCCAGATTATATCCTCCTGAAAAATAAATAGAATTTTTAAATTCAAAAATCCTGGGCATATCCATACAATTAAAATGAAATTTTTTTTTCATTTTCCTCAAGGCCAGCTTGAAAAAAGGAGGGAAATCACGCACGCGAAAAGACGGTAAAAACTCATGAAAACGAAAAAAAGAAAATTAACCATGCATGAATGTGAATAAGGGAACACACATCGTTTTTTGTGTCTCTCTGAACCTGGCGATTTTTGAAAGAAGCGGTTCAGGATTATTGCTTTAGGCCTCTTCCGGATTAGGCCTCATCCCTAAAAAATACTACTGAATATTACGCATTTAAATTCAAAAATTGTGGGCATATTTGTCAAATGAAAATAACAGTGTCTGTAAGGACCAACGGTGCTCGTGGGTTTCTACAAAATTTTGAATTTTCATCCGGCTCCTTATGTAAAAAACTCTAAAAATGTTCATGCAGTTCTCAAGGACATTTATGAGATGGAACTGAACTCTCAAGTGAAACCGAAAAGCTGAAATGATGCAAAATCCTCTTTTTTTCTCTGCTTTCGAAAGATCGATAGATCGACTGTTCGATGCTAAAATACAGTGCATGGACAAGACTATGAAATTAAAACCAATATTCGCATGTTCACTGTTATGCAACTTCGAAAATCTAGATGTTGCCATCAGCACTTCGTGATAAAATTGCCAAATGTCTCTCCACCTTTGAATTTTGAGCAATGTCCTGCTCGTCAGATTTTTAAACTGAGTTTTGATGCAGATGAAAAATTTGTAGATCATTTCCTGACCTCTGTGTTATTTTTTTTATAAAATTTAAAAGACATGCAATTCATTATTAGAAACAATTCAGTCGTGCCATTAATCCATGAAGTTCAAAAACAAATCCTGCATTTTGTGTGACGCATGAGAACAATGTAACAACATTTTGAATTAAAGTTTCTAAAAAAGTGTCCCTGGGAAATAAAACATTAATGTAGGCCATGTGTGGCAATTTTTTCTACGCGTCTAGATTTTCGCAGGTTTTGTTCCCTCAGAAGTCCCGGAACCGGTTGAATCCTGCCTTCCTTTTTTATGTGTATGTAAAAAACTTCAAAAGACTATAGTTTTCTTTGTGGCGAGACATTCGTTCTCGGGGTTGCCTTTTGTCCATGGGAAGCTGTAGAATAGATTTTAAAGCAATTGCAATGCAGCGAGTCGAGACCATTCTGGCCTTTTTATTGCTCGACTTCTTTCACGTCTGTTCCGGACGTCCGTACGCTTCCATCATGATACTTATATGTTCACAACGGAAGGCAGGAACTTCCTGCCTGCATTGGATTCATTGTTTTTTATCCTTCATTTATTTTGTCTTTCGTCCTTTCTGCAAATTTCGTGATGATCCGCACCAGAAAGGAGAACCTCGTATATGCCTCAAAATAAGTTGCGTGAGAGGAAAAAAATTGTAATTTCTCCGGAGGCTCTTCCAAATAGAGTTTATCAATTATGCGCCATCTGAGACAAATTTAAGCTCAAATAAAAAAAATTAGAAAGAAAAAAGGGGCACTTTTTCAACTAGATATTATTTCTGCGACAATGAAAACGTTCGCAGTGCTTATTTTCTTTGCAAGTGTGTTTCGGGAAAGTTCGGTTCGCGCAAATTTTTATTGTACGAAATATTCTTCAAATTTCATGACGCAATTTCTTTGTGCGCCCTTGATACCAATGCGGAATTGTGGAGTACCTTTTCTTTTTTGTTTTTTTCTGGCAGCACAGCTGCGATTTCTAGGAGAAGAATACCCTGCCCAAAGGGTGTCGGTTTCCCCGCTGGGGCCTTGTGTCAGAAGCTGGCAAGTCTGGCTGACTGGACAGCCGAGGAAGGAAACCCCTGCAGAGACTGTTGCAATACTATATGCTCTTACTCAGACCACCTGCTGGAACTCGTCGCCTGTGTCAGGCAACAAGAGTTACTGGAAACCAAGATTAACTTGTGTTTTAATAAAATATGATGATAATAAAATAAAAATTCGTCATTAGATTCCCGCGAAGCGTTTCATTTTTTCGGAAGTGCTTTTGTTTCAAGAAATAATACTTGCAATGCTTTGAGCAAAGCAAAACTTGCATTAAAAGGAGATGGCAAAACTAAATATTGCTCATTATATTTGGATTCATTTACTTCCAGGATAAATTTGGGGGTTATTTCAGCGATGCAAAATAAATTACAGTGTGAGATGACTTTTTACAATATTTTAACGATTATGATCAAGTTAAGATTATGTACCGTATACCAAGTTTTTTTAGAGCAACAACTCAGTAGTTAATTATAGCTTTCAGTGACGATTTCAATTAACTGTAATTTTTTCTGTTTGATTTGTGTACATACATTTTGATTAATTCTGCAATGAAATATTTTTGCCTTGGGATTTGTTCTTGCGTGTTGAACTCATTGAACATTGTTTTTAAAAATATTATCAAGCATTATTTTTAAAATAAAAAATTGAAATTTATGTTGCCCATTTAATGCGAATTTTTTTGCCGAATAATGAATGATTACTCGCAGTTTTTTTCCCCCTTTCTTGCGTTTGTGTGCAGTTTCCCACACTAAACTTCCTCACTTTTAAATGTGCAGGCAGCAAAATGAATAATGTCAAAAATTTTCCAGAACTTTTTTATAACCGAACTAGGGTTTTTTGTATTTTTCGATTTTTAGGCAGAGATATCATTTCAAATACAGTTCACACCAGTGTTTTTCAAGATTAATTTTTCAGGAGTGTGGGAATAGGTTGGCCCAAAATCAAGTACACGCTGTGAGGTACTTACGGCATTTTTGCAAGTGAAACGTGTTTAACAAGAAGACCGACGTGTTGAAAGACCACCACGTGTTTCATCAGCTCTCATTAAAAAAAAGAAAGAAAATAAAAAACAAATTATTTTTCCTCGCTTCCCCGCTTTTAGGCCCAGCATCTGCTGACCGCAACGATCGTCAGGCCACACTCACACAAACACCCTGTAAACGGATACAACTCGAACATCATCCTAAGGCAGAAAAAAAAAACCAAAAGAAACAACAAAAAGATAAAAGCCAAAACCTGACACACGAAAAAGGGAGACCAGAATGAGCGAAATGGAGAAAGAAGCAATAGGGGGCCAAATGATGGTCACACATTGCCGCCGGACATCGGTCTAATTTCAATCACCGGACGACAGCTGGGATCGCCAACAGCAGTTGTTGCGTCCGAGATGGATGGATGGATGGATCCCTCACTCTCCTCCTTTTCCTCCTTGGGCAACCCCGGGTATATATGGGGTGGGTTTTGATTGCAGCTGATCCCTGGACGAAACACAGCGATGAGAATCAATTATTATCCTTTTCCCTGTGGAGTCCAAAGATCTGACTTGCAGGGCCGGGCCGCAGTCTCTTCATTAATACTAAACGGAATCAACGACAAAACTCGAAGCTTGAAAAGAAAAACAACTTGATGAGCCTCTTCAAGTCGAACTATTATGCACTAGCAGAAAAAAAATCGAGTTTGGGAAAAATACATTTGTGTTCGGGGAAAAGACAGAAGAATTAGAGAAAATTGGTGATATTCTAAGCCTATAATCAATTCTTAAATGATTTGAAAGGATAATTGCTGAACTTGGAGGCAAAGGTTTTTTGCCCAATTAGTCTTTCATTTCCTTTAAAAACAACTCGTCACTTTTTTATTGCTTTGCTGTCAATAAAATAATACCCAAAAGACCTTCAGAAAATTCGAGTTATATGTGGAGGTTTGAGGAGGAAAGCCTTGGAGTTACGGAGATTTTTAATGCATTGTTTGTAAAGGAATTCAGGAATTCAGACAGGGACTTACAAAAAAGACCTATAAGGAGGTGTTCTACTTATTATAGGGAGGTTCGAGTTATCGAGGTTCAGCTGTATTCTCGTATCCTTCGCCACAAATGCGGATATTATTTAAATATGCGTATAACTCGTCTTTCGCCTTGATAATCAAAAATATTCGAAGATATTCAGGTACAGTACTGAAATTCGTATCATTGTACAGTACAGTATTATAAATGACCTCCAGAATGACCCGAGATTATTTCGGTAAAATCTCGGAAAAGCGTAACAGATCCCTGGAACAAAAATCTGGGTCGCAGCTTGGGAATAACGTAATTATTATTCTAAGCCAGAGGAATTTCATAATCAAGTAAAAAATATGAAGAACTGTTCGTACAGTGGAAACCAAAAAATTAAAAATGCAACCTTTTCGAAACACGAATAAAAACTAATGCCAATTTATTATTCAGAATCAGAGACCTATTTTGTATAAATCATCTTGGATGCTAATCAACAGAGAAGCTGATTTACAATCGCAAAATGATTTAAGAAGTCTTCCGGTCAAAAAAAATGTATTTTTGGCATGTCGAATCAAAGGCCAACTTTTAATACATACCATGCTCCTCTTTCAATTATTCCAAAAATCGAAGGAAAGAAACTTTTCTTTGTATACATGCAATCTACGCGTCATATTTTCATTTGCTGTGTAGTATAGCGAATAATTTTGAAATGAATGAAAAGATAATTGTCAGACGCCTTGATTCCAAATTGATGAAGACCTCTGGAAAAGTTGACAGGAATCACAACGAATCTGCCATTTTACCGGCGCATAACGAATGAAGACATTTATTTTTTTGTCTGTGTGTATAAATTCAAATTACAGACCTGAGAAAAACCTGTCCTGTCCTGGCGTGACGTGATATGACGTGACGTGGCAGGTGTGTGTTGACAAGAATTGGATCATGGCGACGCAATTCGTCATTGGCCGACGCGATCACGTGACAAGTCAAAGCCTCGAGTGCCAGTGTTTGTTTGCCGAGTGCCGGACATGCGCTCATCCGTCTTCTTTCGGCTCTTCCGCTTTTATCCCCCCTTTTCCGTCTTTTTTTTGGATTGTTTTCCTATACTTTGTTTTCCCCGCACTCGTCAACCAACACCCCTTCCTCACGTGTTTGACAAAAATAAAATAAGAGAAAAAATAAATAACTGCATAGGCGATGTATACAGTTGTGCAAAATCGGGATGTCACAGTCCGCGCTGGATATGCCAACCATTTTCAATGCAGCAAACTGCCAAAAATATGCGCCACCCACGACCACAAACGATCATAACCAAGGGGCTTATCACTTGTAGATATGGGTGAAAAATTATTGCACTGTACTTGTACAAATATCGTTTCCTGGTATAACTGAGCATTCTATCGAGGAATTAAAACAAAAAAAATTTGAGACATAACAAGGCTAGTTTAAAAAAAATGCACAATTAAACTGATTGTCAAACTATCCCGTACATATTTGTTCACCTCGCAAAAATATTTCGAACGTCGGAATAACATAGTGATGTTCGATTATTTTTCATTTTATGGTTTTCACTTGAGCTGATGAAAAATTCTTCTGCAATCTGCGCGTGAAATCTGATTAAGCAGTAAAATTCAAAAAATTTCTCCTGGATTTTATCGAAAATTAAATTTAATTTTCCGACGAGGCAAGTGTAGAGAAAGTCTATAAATTATTTGGTTCACTTCATGTTTGAGTAAACGGGATCGAGAGAAACATGATTCATTTATTTGGCAGTTAACCGGAAGATCTAATTATTGATATCGATGGCATATATATCATTTTAAGGTACGTTTTTATCGGTGGAAACTCGACAACTGCATTTTTTAAACGGTATCTAATATGCAAAAATCTGATAAGCAGTAAAATCCGAAACAATTCTCCTGGATTTTCATAAAATATGATCTGAAAAAAATCCCGATTTCATTCGTTTAATTATCTGATTTTCAGCCATAAAATAAACACAATTTTCCGAAATTGAAATGAAAGATGCTCGAGTTTTATCTAGAAATTGTTTTTAGAAGCAAGCATTTTTGCACGATTCGAATGAGTGATACATATTTTTAAAAAGAGCAGAATGTTCGAATATTCGAGATAATAACCAGGTAACTTTGCACGAATAATATAGTCATGCATCCATATAATATAATATATTTTTTGAAAGCTGTTCAACTAGTGAACGAGTCACTAATAAATTAAACTTTTATTCAAAATTCAAGCCGATCGGTGGAAAATAAGGTGACTCCAATATCATGCAAGTGCATCTATCTTCTTCGCATCAAGAGCTCTTGTGTTCATTGACACGCGCCAGTCGAGTGTCAGATTTTACGTTGTTGTTGTTTTTGTTGTTTGTTCCTGAAGAATTAATGTTTTTGTGGGGCTCTTGAAGCAAAAACTAACCTTCTTTCGGGATGCCCCTCGTATTTCCGGAATGAGGCTCCAAAAGGGGGTTGGGATATTGTATCGCCGGGGTATCTTGTGCTCGGGGCTGTCGGTTGTTTCCTCTCGTCGTGCCGCCTAATACATCTTCCTTGCCACTCGTCAGCAGGATTTCCTCTTCTGCTGGATCTATGACCGTACAACCCTCCTACTGCTCGGCACGCTGACAACTGCCTGATCTCAGCACCCTCAGTCATTTTTATTTTCCTCCTTGGGGTTTTTTTTGTTTGTATATTTTGCGGGGGAAACGGAAAAGACGCTCGCGATTGCAAAAGGCGGGCTCGCTTCAAGACGGCATTATGGAACAATTTCACTTTTGAAGTCAATTTTTTACGCATATTTTTCGCCCTCAGGGTTGAAAAATTGAGCCTAGCGACGGAGGATTCGATGGAGGACAATCGTATACCGTTTTTTGTTGTTGCTCAATTACAGAAATATCTCTGAATAAAAAGCTCGAAAATGATTTTTTTTAGAAATCTCGTTCAGAAAAAAATTTGCGTTGAGCCGAAGCGCATATTCATTTGTTTACATCATTGGATCATGTAAGCATGCTTCAAATTTCCATTTAAAAAATAAGCTGCAACAGTACGTTTATACTGGATATCAGACGGAAATAAAGCCAAGCTTCATAAAACACACTAATCATTGAAGCAGTAAGTTGAAATGCTCATTATTCATTCAAGGAAATACCCGGAAATCAAGCATTTCACTTCCAGGGTAAGATTATATCAGACTGGTTATGGTCAAGTTTTGTTTGCTCAGATTGAATAAATAATTCTTGAAAATTGATGTGCATTATATTTTTTCCACATCGACGTTTCTGAAACCTTCTTGGAAATGATTTCCTAGAAAAAAATGGAATAGAAGAATTAATCAGTAGATGTGTTCTGTACTCATTGAATTTGGCACCAAATACCGATGGTAATAAATGTATGAGTTCGTAACACTTTGAGAGCTATTTACTTTTTTTCTTGCAATTTTTCTCGATTTTCTGGCCGGCTTTTCTCAACTTTTTCATTAATCTAAGCCACCCGGACTGATTTGAGTTGAAACTCGCGCAGAAGCACGAGAATATAAATACATTCGTCATTTAGAGAAATGTGTTTTAAAAGTAGTGTTGTCAACCTTGTGAACGCTGACATCAGCAAGCGGCAATTAAAGCTCCTTTATCAACCACTCAAGCATAGATTATTTTAAATTAAAAGCAAAAGCTCGAATTTTCATTAAATACAACGCGCGCAACACGCAATACTCAAGTCGTCGTGCAATATTTCCCAAACAACTTCTAAAAATTAATTTACACAGTTTCGCATTATTTTCCTAATTTTTATTTATTTTACGCCCAGCTACGTTCACGTACGCTACGTTACGTTTCGTACATACGAGCTTACGTGCAGCACTTGCAATTTCCTCTATACAGTATATATAGTACGTACATCAGTTGTAGTATGCTGAACACGCTGCGGTGGATATATGGGCCCCCGGGTTGCTTGCCTTGCTAGCTGAAGGGGCCGTCCCTCGGCTGCGAACCGGGACTCGGTACTTGTGCCGTGGTACTTGGAAGAAGAATAAGAAGAAGAAGAAGAAGAGGGAAGGGGGGGTGTTGCGAGGGATTCATTCGCGAGCTCCGCAGGGGAGGGACACGATTCCAGAGGGGGGGGGGGGGGGCGCGCGGGCCCCGAGTCCGCGATGAGCGACAAGTCCCGCAGCGCGTTGCGGCTTGACGCGACAGTCCCGCCGCCGTGGTCGCCTCGCGCGGCGTTGCAGCAGGCGGTCCTCGCCCTCTTGTCCTGGTGTGAATCAATACTGAATCAAATATTGAAAGAAAGAAAAAAATAAATTAAAACAATGCACATACACAGCGTACTTGCATGCATGTGTATTGTCAATTTAAATACCGTATATTACACGTATATATTCACAGCAGTTCGATGATTATCTTCCTCACTATACTTTGGGAATTCGCCTCAACTTTTCGTTTTTCGAGGATTTGCCGGGAGACCAGCATGCAGAAATCACCATGGGTTTAAGTGCTGCCATAGTAGAAACTAAATAGGAACAATCGATTATAATTATTCATCCGCTTTTCATCTCTGTTGGGTGATACAGAGATGAAAAGCGCATGAATAATTATAATCATAGCTATATAGCTTTTCATCTCTGTTGGGTGATACAGAGATGAAAAGCGCATGAATAATTATAATCGATTGTTCCTATTTAGTTTTTACTATGGCAGCACTTAAACTGATACAGAGTAAGAAATTTTTTTCTGTCAATCAATCTTTTGTTTTTGGAAGTTTGTTTCCAACATCACTTAACTCCCACTTCATATATAGACTCTTTCAGTTTTCTGTTGGGAGATGTTTAATTTCAAAATATTCTGCAATACTTTTTTCTGAACTTCTGGGTGATTCCGTACCACCAAAAAGAATAAATTTCAAATAACCATCACGAAGCTATGATGATATTGACTGTGTGATGAACAACTTTTTTATCGTATTTGCCCAAGTATAAGAATTACTTCGTGTTATTCTCTGCAAAAGTTGGCCAAGAAAGTAATTAAGTGGCTTGAGGAACATTAATGCGTAAAACACAACCTTTCGTATGTGAAAAATTGTTCTAAATCCTCCCGCGAAACTGGAAATTGCGAGCCAGAATCAGCAGACTCAACAGATTTGAAAGTACAGCAAGTGGGTGAATGTAAATTAAAAACGTATATCCACTCTCATCCGAAATGTTTGTGTATGTGACCATTTTAAACGGGGAAAAACTGAAGTGCGTCTCATATGCTTGAGTGGTTAAAGTATCTGTAATTTACTGCATACGCGGTAATTTTCATAGAAGGGAGTATTGACTGAATTTCATCAATATTACCGTGAGTTGTATTTGCGCAAGAAACGCATTTCGTATCATTGCACAATTCTGCAAAAAGGTTATATTTTACTTGACTGAAGTGGGGGTTTTTTACAAAGTATTTTCATAGAGACATAGAGAAGTCCAATTTGTGAGTCAGAGCTTGCTCTCTCTTTCTCTCTCAATTCTTTCTTTGCAGAAGAATTCCAATGCGAATGAGATGTTTTGAGGTGAGCAGCCCCTTGCTTAATTGTTGCATAAAAATGTGTTTTTTGGTCGCAGTGTGTTTTAAATCTTCTTTACTTTTGCATTGAAATTTCCCTGGCTAGTGGCAAGGAGGACACGAAATGAGCTTCAGATATCTTAATACAGTACCAGTGAGAGAAATGGAAAAAATTTGGTAACGGGACTTATTTCAACGATTGAAACCGTTGCGAAACGTGACGGTCCAAATTTCGATTTTCGCTTTCCCGCAAAATAAATATTCACACTGGAAATCGACGTTTTTCCAATCGATTTGATAAATTGCCAAAATCGATCCCAATTCGAAAGAATTGACCCGATTTTCCCGAGGTACTTTTGATCACATGTGGGTGGATATACTCGTATATTTTCCTTTCATCACCTCTTTTCAAGTTTTGTGATTGACATATAGGGAAAGTTTTAAAAAATGAGAAACAACCCAAGGTATAAAATGCAAACATGCATTAATATAAGCTGGAATCTCAAAATGAAAGAGGCTTCGTTTTCAATTACTTGTTCGTTTTATTTCTCAGATATTTCGGCTTGAAGAATCGTCACACACATAGAATTGAAAAACTCGCAACAGTTTTATCCTGAAAATAAAATCAGACTTGATGTGAATTACGTCAACTTTAAGTACGCTTCAGTTTGGTCAGTTTATAGGGCTAAATCGTTACACAAAAGTACTCAACATTGGATTTTATTCCGTTGCGAGTTGGAGTAAGACTTGAAAAACGAGCAAAAATTATGCGCAATTTCCTTCCAGTGTACGAGTGTTTTCCGTCAAATTTCTTGGATTCTCAAAAAATGGCGCTTCAATGTTTCTCTAGATTTGCATCATTCCTCAATTATTTGACCTCTTTCCCCCAAAATGCACACGAGGGAAAATTGTGTTCGGATGCAATTTATATTCTTTAAAAACAGCGAGTTGTGCCAATCTCTGCTGGGCAAAGAGTAACTTTTTGGACTTATTTCAGTTACACTCACTCTACAGTATTTTGATAATAAAATCACTTTACTATTTTATTGTAAAATCAATTGAATTAAAAATTCGTAAATCTGACGATGAAAAAATCGATCCGATCACTGCGGTTTCAGCGTGTATTCCTTTTGTTAGCCTTCGATATTTCCATCACAGAGATTTTTCATTCGAGTAGAATTTTTCGAAAGGAAATACACTTAGCTGTGTAAGCACGTTTTTTATTCAAAATTTCTTGAAATGATTGAAATCTCTTGGACTTAAAAGTGGTTTTGATGGTCGACGTCATCAAACAAACAACATTCTGTGATTCCAACATCACGCACAATATGTACTTCCTTTTTTTTTTGTTCACTTGAAAGGAGTTTCCGAAAATTAGCGACTGAAATGCATCATGAATTCAATGAATTCATTGATTCCATATCAAAGCTTTAATATTCTCCCTCAATCCATCACATCCAGCATCTTCGTCATAATTTTCCCGGTCGAATCACTCGAGTGTAAAATGTGACGCTTCAGTCCACGCGGATAA
>CAJPEX010006209.1:0-13400 GCA_905338405.1 Notodromas monacha | reverse complement strand
GAGCAGAAAGGAAATGTTAGTGGGGAGTTCATTGTTTGCCCGACACGTCTATGGAATGGCTCCACTGAGTCTGATTGGCCACGACGCATACCTGCTGTGCCTCTGCGTCGCCCGTCGTTTGTCTCCTGTATATATACGAATACGAACCTCTTATGTGGGTGTGTGTGTGTGTGCTTGGTTGGACAGCGACAATCAGGCAACTCGGGGAACTCGTGTCGACTGTGCATGGTATTCGGGAAAGAGCGCCTTCAGCTGTTATATGAGGGACACTGTGTGTTGGTGTGCCCTGGTTTTCGATGTTTTCTTTAGTTTCTTCTGCATTCCATTATTATATCGCGCTTTTTATTGTATTTTTATTACCAGCACTGAATTACTGGCGAAGCTTCGACCTGGAGCGCCGAAATAAATATGAAAAAAAAAGAAGTTAACAGGTGACCTCTATGATTCAAGAACTCTCCATATACTTTCGTTGGTGTTTTGCTGGAGCGACCTGGAATCCAACTCATTGATTTTCTCCGGCTTTATAAAAACATTTGGGAAATTTTTCCGGAAGTCGTGGCGTACTATACTGTACTTTACTTTACATTGAAATGATCTTCGTGGAGTACTACACTATGCTGTCTGATCGCTAGATTTAGTTTTTCGTTTTGTTCAGAAAATCTGAGAAACTAAAAAAAAGGAGAAATAAATATTAATACGTGCAGTGCATATTTAAAAAAAAGAATTTTATTTTACTTGATCCTTGGCTTGGACAACTTCTCCCTCAGCACTCATCGATATTTTACGGCAACTTTCCGTACAAGCATCATTCTTCCCACAAAATCAAGACCAGAAAAGATTCATTTGAGAATTTCTGTTGGATCGTCGAACTTTATCATCGAGATTTTTCACATTATATTTCAGATCCTTTGCAGCCCTTTGCCTCATAACTGTTTATATAATAATGAAACACTCGAAGGAGGCAAATGAACTCCACGTTAGGTACATTGTTAGGTGCCTTCTTTTTCCTCAGCATGAGTGAGCTAGGATTCAAAATTTATTCATGTACGGTAATTACTTGGTACACATAAATTCAGTTCACCTGCGAAAAAAAAATTATATCAATTTGACGTGAAAAAACATTTGAAGCAACCATCTCATTTGCCGAATCTCGATTGTAAATACAGTATAAAAAAGAAGGACGTATACGGAATTTTGACAAGACCAGATTTTTAAATATTCTGCTTTTTGAATGTTTCAAGTGAATTTAACATCTAAAATTATCATCGAGGAACCTTCCGAAACCATTTTCGCACTAAACATGTCAAAACACGTTTCTTTTGAAGTATTTCCCTATAGTGAATGATAAAACCGAACATGACCAACTGCAAAAAACGGATTCAATAACAGCTCTAAAAGGAAAAAGAGAAATTCCGGGTGTTTCAAACGCGGAGGTGAGGGGGATGCCTCGAACGTATTTGAAGTCCTTGTTGAAATGAGATGACCCGCCCTTATTGTCAGTCGCTTGAAAAAATAAATAAAAGAAAAATAAATAAATGAAATAGAAAAAGGGGTCGGCAATGCGGGGTTCCCAGCAGCAGCAGCAGCAGCAGTCATTGTCAGGTGGTGTTGGTGCTGGTCGTCGGGTCGCGGGCCATCAAGGTTCGCCCGACCGAGCTTGATGAGAAATGGCACGTGAAGGGTGGGCCCTGTGTTCGGGAGACATCTCATCGATATATCAATAAGCCCCGTTGCTGGTGTGTCCCGACCCACCGGGCCCATCTTCTTCCGCCGCTGCTGCACGGAATCCCATTCCTGTGCTGTGCTGTGCTTGTGTATTTAGTTTATACCCCGAGAAAAGAATATACCCCGTAAATGTAGACGCCATTCTTTTCTTCGCTCGTTTGCCCTCCCGAACCCCGGAAGGGCCTCGGTTCCTGCTTAGGGCTCATTCCAGCAATAATATCTTGCCACGCAAGCTTCTTTTATGCAGTACAGTACAGCATACACACGCCTTCTTGGTTATCATAAAGGGTATTCTATTCGGTCATTGTATAATATCCGTACTACTGCTGCAGGGTGGTAGTACAGTATACGAGGGAAACCTGTCAGGTGGTACGCGAAAAGATTATACCGTACTGCTTCTGGGATTTCCCAAGTTATACCCTTCAAACTTATCAATCGATGACACTAAAACCCTTTTTGAAGTCATTCTGTTGTTTTTTTGCGGATCGAAATGTCTGCGGATCTGAATCGAAAAGTTTTATTTCTGCTGCTGCAACTGGAGTGAATTGTAACTCGGGCAAAAAATCGAAAGGTTTTTTTTTTATTCTCTTCGATTTGAACGAAGGCAATGTGTTGGGGATTTATTTTTAGTTTTTTGAAGGGCCTTTTATATATTGGACAAGACTGCTTGGTTCTATATATTTTCTTAATGCTGTTCGTGATAATGAAAACGTATGATATGCATGAAAATTAGCCAACAGCGAGATGTGATAAATGTATATTGGCGGTTTTAACATTTTTTGAAGTGAAACCTTTCAATTACAAAAAATCCCTTGAAAATAAATGCGATTAATCTGACCTACTTGCGCTGAAGTCACTTGTGCTATTGTTTCGATCATCTGATTGAACGTGGACTGCTTGTTGTGAACTTCTAGGAGCCCGAAACTTTTATCAGAAGAAATCCTTTGAGGACTCTTCCAGATTTCCGATGGTTGATCGAAAAGACTTCTTTTTCTACATCACCTGGGATAAAAGGACCATTTCTTTTTATACTGTACTGCATCCGATGTTTTCACGGAGCGCATGTTTTGAGTTCATGATACAAGGAAAACGGTGAATATTATGTAGTCAACATGATGATAAACTGAATCGTCGAAGCGTAAAATTGAATGCTTTGTGTGGATTACCGTGAAAGTTCATG
This sequence comes from Notodromas monacha, assembly GCA_905338405.1. Taxonomy (NCBI): domain Eukaryota; kingdom Metazoa; phylum Arthropoda; class Ostracoda; order Podocopida; family Cyprididae; genus Notodromas; species Notodromas monacha. The sequence continues at coordinate 10,495 of CAJPEX010006209.1, read as the reverse complement.
TTTACAAGGTACAGTACTGTACTTCACCTTACGGATGGGAGAATGCGACCATTCTAGTCGTAAGCGAAAAATCCTACCTTTATTCATCCAAATCTTCAACAGTTTTTTATTTTTAAAAAAATGCAGGTTGTCAACATAAAATTAAAAAGGATCCTGTTTTTCGGTTGATTCGAAATCATGTAAAACCCCGGAAAGCATGCCTTCGACGTTAACAGCAAAAACCTCGATTGTTCCCCCACGATGAATAAACTCAAGAAGGTACTTTTTTTTATTCAACTGCAGTTCTCTTTGGTTAGGAATAAAATCTTAGTTTGTCATATGAGCAGAGATTTTCTTCCACATATTTGTATGATTCCCGACGATAACCTCGGAAAACGTTCACATATTATGATGATTGCTATAATAGGTAAATAATCTCGTGTTTGCCTTTGATTTTTGAATCATTTCCCCCATTTTTTCCTCATTTGCTTAGGCGGGCCCAAGATACAGCATTATAGAACCATTGGGCGTGTGGGATTTTCCATGTAGAATGGGAAAGTCTTGAAGGGTGGGCTCATCAGGAATTGATGTACTGTACATGGGTTTGACTGCCAGGGTTCGAGAAAAAGCAGGCAAATCATGAGGGCTTTGTATAGACCTGGTGACCTGATGATGCAAGGCCAGGAATCTGAACATCATGGGGAACCCGAACATTTTCTTCTGTACTGCGTCGTCTTTTTGGTTATTACGATCATTTTTCTTTATTCTTTATGACCAGCTTCAATTTTGGAATGAACGAGGGATTGCCTTTTTGTGGGTTATTGTTCCGCAATCTCGGATTCTCGGAAAAGTTTATTGCTATGTACTTTTTAAATTATCGTTGCGTGCGGAACTGAGGTATAATAGAATACATGAAAATTATGAAGTGATTTGCGTTGAAAGCTGGGCAAAGATGTAATATTTGCTTCACCTCACATCAGTGATGTCTATGTGAAAATACAACGTATCCATTAGCATACGGGATACGGGTAGATTTTGATCCGCAGTTTGAGAGGAAAACAGCAGAATGGTCCATATAGATAAATACATAAAAAATACGGGAAAATGGCGCACATTTATACTCAGACAAAAAAATTAATTCTACATTAGAAGGCTGAAATAATTACGTAAATAATCACGCGCCAAAAATTTTAGTCCTAAATCGCATATTGTTTCTAAACAAAACCAGACTCTTGAGTGGGCCTTTTGGTTTTTTTTTAAATCCATTTTTGCTACATTCAAAATATAGGCAGAGCATCTAAGAATGTAATATTGGTTGCATTCGAATACAGCATCCTAATCATTATAAAACTAAGCCGCTTTCAAGCATTTGGGACATTTTTTAACGAAAAATATCATGCCTAATATCATTAATACCCATATATTGAATTATTAGTCCAAAGAGGCAGATTTCTTCCAAATTACAAAATTGTCATTTTAGGAAGAATGCTTCGCTGTTTCGCGTTAAGAAGAACCTATTTCAACCGCATCTTGGCGTAAAATAAAATGTTCAAGGCCTCTATATAGGTTAAGTAAAAATTTTTCAGTGTCAATGTAATGCATCATTCCGATTTTTAAGGAGGTCACTTTTCACAGCGAATTTTTTCCATCAAGATTCCAATCCCCCGAAGATTTTTGCTATTCAAACCCCCTACAGTCAAACCTGACTTCGAGTTATTTTTTTAGGACGGAATTTATTCATTGTCGTCATGATTCAAGTATAAATATCTGTTTTTTTTGCGTCTTATGCGTGAACTTGTGGGAAGAACTCGGCGGCTCTTCTCACGCGGTTATCCTGACCTCGTTTGCCTATTTCCTACTCAGATTTCGATTGTTTATTCATGACCTGAAAGCAGACGCGGTTGCACGTCACATTACACGGAACAAGTTGCCGTCGCTTGTTGTTGCATATTATACACCCGTCATTACGGTCACGCGAACGTCTCTAGCTGACAACTCGTATCTCCTCATGTGCGAGATGATGGTGTTTTTCTCGGCAGCATTTCGTGTGAATAATAACCAACATTTTTTTGCTGGGCGGGAAGCGTCGATTATTTGGTTGCGTGGAATCGGCTTCGTGACCTTTATAGAAGCGAGGAGAAAATTATGCGGGGCTTCAATTTCGCAGGAATACCTTATTTGCGCGGGGTTTTGCGTTGCTGAGAGAAAGTGCATAATGTGACGAGGTCGAGTTGCATGATGAGAACAAAATGTCAAAAATTGGCACATTTTTTCCCGTGGATTTTACGGCGTCATTCAGAGAGAAACGCAAAAAATGTTGAAGGAATACATCGTCTGTAAAGAAGGAATCGTGAAATGTTTCCTTATTTTTGCACGTTCAAGTCTACAAAAATACTCAAGCTCAAATAGTAAAAAAATTTAACGAAATGAAAACTTGGGTGAATCCACACGCATTCAAGAAAAAGAAAAACGTGAAGGAACGTTTCGTCTAAGCTCTCTTTGCAAGTTTACTTTTTTGCCATACCCTTGCAAAAAAAAATATTGAAGCTTATTCGAAACTCAATTCTGTCAACTATGACTTGAATTTTATTCCACGTAATGCATATGTTTCAAATTTTCAAGAGATGTCGGTTCTCGATTTCTTGGAATAAGTATTCAACATTTTTATTTTTAGATTTCGTGTGGATGTTGAAGATTGAAGAGGCTTCTTTTTAGAATAGGGTGCGATATTATTCTTGAAAAATGAGGATTGCAGTGAATTTCAAGTTAAAAATCATAAATCCAAGTCTCAAATTTTAGATGCGGAATGACAGAAACGGAGGTTTCAAAATTTAAAAATATAGTGTACTGTATTTCAATACACTGTTCTCAAACTTTTGAGGCAGAATAACGAAACCTGTGACGATTGCAAGCTCACTGAGGGTTGCTTCACGAAAATGGGTTCCTTTAATATTGAAAATGTGTTGCATTATTATTATTATTTGTTTCAATAACCCCTCAATTGATCGTGGTTTCCCTACGCCTGATAAATTTCGGCCGAACTTTCTGCGAATGAAATCCTGTCGTCGGTGGCTCGAAAATGTCATCTCTTTGAATCCGACAGGACATAAATTGTGCTGAAAAGGCCAGCAAGGGAGACAAATAAATTTGGACTCGGTCGAAAATCTAATGAAGCACTGGTGCGGGAAGAAGGGCTTATTCTGTAGTCCGCCTGCAAAAGCCCCCTCGGATCCCTGAGTCGGCGGAATAATTCCTTTGAAATGCGGATCCTGTCGGGAAATGTAGACCCCTTTTCACCCTAGGCTCGGATTAACATATAAAAAAAATGTGATAGCATAAATTTTTATGTACTGCGAATACAATAAAAAAGTGTCCCGTATACGATGAAAAAAAAAAACAATTCTTTCTTTGATGAAACTGTGAGAAGGTATCAAGGATTTTATCCGTAACATCCATCGAAATATTTTATGTCACGCATCGATTCAGGGATTGAAATGACCTCAGACTCGGAATCAGATATGAAAAACTGTTATATCAGAAATTGTACATTATGACGCAAAAAAGAAGAGGAGGTAAATGGATGTTATTTGTAGAATCCATAGAAATACAGTATTTACATGTCAAGCATTGCTTCAGAGTTTGAAGTTCGCCATTTGGACATTCTATAGTTCACAGTTGGAAAATCGATCAATTCATGCTGACAACGTTTCTAAATTCAGAACTGTCATGCAATTTCCTAATTTTGACTTTTATTTATGCACCAGCTCACTCACATCTTAATTTGTCCGAGTCTTCCAAGTTAATTTTTTAATTTATGTTTACTCAATTACTTTACTGATGTGGTACTATTACAGAGGAGATAAATAACTTGAATATAATGGGATGCAAATATTTCGACGTGGGTCGCGATTTACTGGGTTCTATACCCAGTAAATAGTGACCCCCGTCGAAATATTTGTCACATCTGTCACACAGACGACGGACAATATTTCCTGGGTCTTTTGCCACGACGTTTGCTTGGATTAAATTGGGTTATATGTGCTCGTCTTCAAGGAGCCAGACATTTCATCCCTCAAGTTACCAGCCAATTTTTGGGTCCCCTATGAAAATCTGCGGGGGCATTAGGATCGTGACACGTCTTCTCACATGTATAAGGGTTCAAGTAACCCAGTCACGCTGTGATTGCAGAGAGAATTTCTTGTATTGCAGCAGATATTCTTGGTGAATTCCGGAGCCGATTCGGTCTGAAAGAAGAAAAGAAGAGGCGAAAATAAGCTTATAATAACGGTTGGTTGATCCCCGGGCCGCAAAAATGGACGTTCGGGTTTCACCCACGAGAGAATTTCCAAAAAAAAAAACATTTTCGGCCAGCGAAATACCGGGTTTTCGGGCCCATGGGAAAACGGAAATTCCGACAAATACCTCGAAAATGTTCTGTAAGGATGCCTTTGGATTCCATCAGACTTCCGAATGCTCTAAATATTTTGAATAAACTAAGGAGCAGAAATGTCATGTATGCTGTGTCACAGACGCATCTGCAGATGATCAAATTATTTTCTAAATGGAAAGGTCTGTTGGGGGTGAAATTCTGAATTACCTTCACAAGTAATTTTCTGAGTTTGTGCACATAGTCGTGGTACGTATAATACAGTAGATTGTAAATAATTGTCATCCATCACCAGAGAGAAAATTCTGAAGATACTCACAGAGGAAAGTTTATTTAGCTAAAACCAGATTTGAGCGTAAATCTTATGAATCATTTGTATATACAAGACAGTGATCTGTTGGTCGCGAAACATTTATTTCACATTGATTTTTGCAATCCCACATGTCAAATATGATATACCACACTTTTCAGCACCATGCGTCAGAGAATGGTTTAGCATATGCTAAACTCTGACGCATCATTGTCATTCTGCAGCAAAGTTTTTATTGCAAAATTGTGTCAAAATCGGCGAAAAATTCTGTTTTGACTTTATCGTTTTATGCCTGACAGAATAATTTACCACGGAGAAGAACGGACGTCTAGAAGATTAATCCTTGTCAAACAAAGGTTTTCTATTCCTCCAGAAATATTTTTTCCTAAATATAGCACCAGTGAACTGCATAAACGCTTCAACATGAAAAGCTCGACATCTTAATTTGTTTAAAGTTCAAAAGTAGGGAAAAGAAGTAATGGAAATCAGCAATACGTGGCCCATTCGCAATACAGTATTATATCTGCTTGCATGTAATCATGCGTAGGGCAGGCAACAATTCATAATATATAAAACTACAGTATAATATAAAATATATATTCAACAGGGGGTGGCATTGGGAATTTTGTACAGTTGAAAAATTCCAAATAAATAAAAATTTCGAATTCGGCCTCCCACAAAATAACTCTAAGCCTCAAAATAAAGATAATCGAGTCAATATGAAAATAACTCAAAAATCCACTAATGACAACTCAACTCTGACTGAACCTTCCATGTGAGTCTTGACATTGACGTCCAGCAGTGACCTTGTTTGACCTTCCTGAATATAATCCTAAAAAAATGTGATAGGGCTTGTAAATGATTTCTGTAATGCACGTCTCACATTCCTACTCACAATACGGAAAAGCATTGACCTATAAGATGGATGTTCGGTATATTTTACTGTTCTACCATACAGCAAGGACCGAAAGATTGACTTCACACACAATAAGAGAAAACAAGTCCAACGTTGGTGTTGAACTGTCAGTATGTACGTTCCGATTGCTCCGGAAACGAAGTCGAGAAAAATAGAGAACGTTGAAATCCTGAAAAGGATTTATCAGGCTTTTGCGGGAAAACCTTCAGTGAAACCTGTGGGACAAGTTGCCGTACTGCAGGGTTCCGCTTGGGTATAAAAAAAAAAAAAAAACCCCAACCTTTTTTCCGTCCGGCGACCATCCATTTTCATCAAAAGCATTGTCTCGGGCTTGTGTGGATTCCTGCGTACACGCAGGTTGTTTTCACTTCCGCATGTAGGTTCGTATATAATGTGTGATGGTGGTTTCGGTTGTGGGGAGAGGGATTGGGAGAGATATTTTGCGCTCGTCATCAATCTTCCAACTACCGCACGGGTAGATTCCGACTGCATTTCTTTGTCGCTAAGTCCAAGTGCGAAACGAGTCTGAGGAAAAAAAAGGAATAAATCACTTACTGCTATATATGTGTATACGTTATACCACCGAGTGTACGTATATAGTGCTTGGAAGGGCATTTGCCCGGGGGAAACATCAGCAAATGAAATCGAATGAATTTCGGTGGTGCCAGGCATATTATAGCGTTATAGTGGGGTCATTTATCTTACCTGGAAGCGTCCCTTCAAAACTGCCTGTTCGGGAGAATTCCTAGTCGATGCCATGATTTGTCCGGTGTTTGAATACCTCCCCCAAAACATGTTAAGCCAACGGAATTTAGAATAATTGCACTTCGCGATTGACACAGACTGCGTTCTTAATGATAAGACCAAGGAATTCAACGCGTCATTCTGAACCTTGTTTGAATGCACAATTTATACAAGTTTTACAGATGAATGCATGTAATTTCATAATCTATGTTCTCTCTTTTATGTTCTATCTAATGCTCTAGAACATCTATCTATCTTCTCTTGTTCTAGAATTCTATGCAATTGTTTTTTTTTTCAGAGCAGAGTTAATTAAAAAGGTTTGAAAAAATAAATACTGCACATCAAAAGTGCCACGGGAAAATATTTTGAATACCATTGTAAAAATGAATCTCAGTTAGAATTGCTCTACAAAAAAGTTCAGGGAACCAGAAACAAGTTAATTGTAGAGACAATTCCATCATAAAGAGCCCCATGAGGTAGTAGAGGATTCCAATATGGTACCAGAAGAAAATTCATTGGATGGAGAAAATTTCTGTAGACAGGATTGTTGTAGAAATGTTGAGAGACTCAGCCTGTTTTCACATTTAAATTTTGTATAGTTACAATACCCTAAATTTTAGTATCATGGCCAAGTTTCAAAATTTTATTTCAGAATTTTCGACTTGGAATAAAAATTTTTTGGTCAAATTTTGATGCGTTATAAACTTATAATCAAGAGATTTTTTCATGAATAACCAAACTTATTTTAGCCCAAAAATTTTAACCGAGTGGTTTATTAACCAAGGGTCCACGAAACTATTTTTGCTGTCTTGGATGGTCAAGATTTCCTCTTTGAAAATTATGTAACCCAAGTGTCCATGCAGGGTTCCTCAAGTACCACGTGCCTTCTATTGAGAAGCACGCTGTACATTTTTATCTCAAAATTCGGAGAAATTTCGGTCCTCGAATAAAGTGTACTCCTTACGTTTCAGTTTCCTACATTCCTATTTGAAATGCTGTTTTGAGTGAAAATCTATATTGAAGCCCACTTGAAATCGAATTCGATGGTGGGGATTTTTTTTCATACAAATAAAAGCAGCATCAGCGCAAGAGAAGTCTGGAAAAAATGAAAGTGCAGTGAAACATTCACAATTTAAAAAAGTGTCCTTCGAAAACTATTGGAACATAACTTTGACGCGCATCTCTTTTTTCTTGCTCCGATTATTTTTTTTTATAAATTGCCGGTGTATCATAAATACGGTAACCCCAGGAAACAACTGAAACTTTTCAAGACCACGTTTCCGGTGCGAGGAAAAATATTTCATCGACGATGAAAATGATGAGATGCGACCGAGATCTGCTCTTCCTTTGAAAATGTATGCGTCGCCACGTGCACCATAAGCTTACTTATACGTATGTTAGATGCTTGTGTGTGTGGGATTTTCGCACGACAATCCGGATAGCAATATCATACCTCGTCCTCAAAGCTCATCGAAACGCGAAAATTGAATTTGTATCGGCGACAACTCTCACTCCTCGCCTGCTGAATATTACCAGCTTGTGTCTGGTGTATATATATATATATACAATACAGCATATACACAGCAGAAGCCAACATTTCAGGAAAAAGGGATGAGAGACTGGATTTGGATGCACCCGACGCACGGGGCCCGGAACCCGCATTTTCTTTTCTATTTTATTTTTCATTCTGTCGCTGTTGTATTTGTATAACAGTCATCTTGTGTCGAGGCTCATCATCAGCTATGTGTATATATAGTGACAGTGAGAGGAAATCGGGGGGTTTTGAGATGATGGTGTCATTGCTTCCTGGGCGTCGCTGATGTCATTTCCGTTGATTGATGCGGGGTGATGCAATCAGGCCCGTCCATGACACTTCCGCGGAAGTGTCCCTCGGCTTTCCGGCCGTCTTCCGGGAAGAAATGTGTCTGATGCTGGGTATATAGACATAATATGATGCGAGTTTATTTGTCCCTTTTTCGGATAAGCGGAAACTTGGCGAATTCAGTCGTTGTATACCCGTGTGAGTGGGTTTTGAAAGTAGAATCGGGATCGAAAGGAATATTTCGTTCGACCATGTGCAATAATGCTTGTATTTGCAGTCTCGGTTTGCTGATCTTGACGGTGCAATTTTCTGGGTTACAAAGGCAAAATAACCGAAACCCAATATTTAGAGTCGTCATCAGAAAGATAATTTCCGAAATTCGTTTTTGGTCGGCGGAATAATTTAGGTAATCTTCATCTGCTGTCATTGTTGCATACGAGTACAATAAAAGTGAATTCGCTGTAGATGTTTTTGCCAGTTTACTATTCAAACAACTTCAGCAAAACCTAGCCTTGCCACATACATTTGAGTCGATGTTTGTTTTTCTTGATTTGTGAAACACAAATTTTTCCTACACTAAGTTATTCGTACAAAAAGCAGCACCAAATACAAGTTTTGATCGTGTTCCTCAGTTCTGAAAAAGCTTTCAATTAGAGAAATCCCTCATGGTGAGAATTGTGGATGTAATTCTACAAAACCCCCGAGGTTTCAATGTACAGCACTGCGATGACAATTGGACATGTAATTTTCATAAATATTTTCTTCTCAATTTCACTTAATGGAGATTTTATAAATATATATATGACCGGAGTTCATCAGATGCGGAGAAAAAAAGGTGTGAATTTCATTCGCTCTGATTACACAATTTGAACATTTGAGAATACTGTTCAGCAGTCGTGTGCCATCAGAGGAAATGTAACAAAGATTAAAAACTTGCAGCAGTATAAAAATTTCCAAGTCGCAGGTTCAACGAAAAGAATCGGGATATTTTTGGGATTGAGCAACCTGGCAACAAAATCTGCAATTCAAGAATTCGGCATCTGTGGGTTGGTTCCTGTCGTTCCCTGAATATCGGTTTCAGATATTCGATCATCTCTCAGAGAAATCATATAAAGACAACGATCGTTTCCGAAAGTTTTGTGTCATAGAAAAATATGGAGTTCTACGAAAATATTGTTGCAATTTTCTTCAATGCGAGTCGAAAACTGATTTCCTCGGTTTCCGATTTTAACCTTCGTCGCCTGTCGAAAGTTAAAAAAATGTATCATGCGTAGACCTGAATTCAGGTCTACTCATAACTTTTTGAACCTTTGATTAAAAAAGAAACATGTTTTTTTATAATTCCCAAGCCTCCTTCGATACGTGAAGCACATTATTTATTGCAAATCTTAATATCTGTGCAGGGCTATTTTTTAAATATTGAGTGTAATATGTGCATCCTGAAATAGATTATAATTTGCAGAAACGTTTCTTGCAAAAAAGTGCTTATAGTGGTTCAAGGGATATGAATAAAATTAATTGTTTTTGGGACTGGCGAATCTTGGAAAGCTGAACAGCATGTCCGGAATTTTGATGTCACGCTTGCATTAAAGTCGATCCCTATACACAACGGACCTAATCCATGCAACATCATACTGTAGTCTGTTATGTGGATTCAATTGATAAAAAATTACATTTTTTCTTTTTATATTTAATTTTAAACCAGCTGAAGTCTTTTTTTTGGGCATTTTTGGGTTTCAACGGGTTTCATGTCACTTGAAGCATGAACATTTCTGCGTTGTATGAGCATTAGTAGCCCAGAAAGTCAAAAATATTAACTTCTTGGAATAACCCGTGTGCGTGCTGGAAATAATGTCTTTCAAAATCAAGAAAAAACTACAGTCGTTCACGAAAATCTCAAATAATGCTTGTAATTTCCGGAAGTTTGTTTGTTTCTTTTTTTCGCTGAATGTCGGCTTCGAATATTTGATCGTCCTTCGGAGAAATCATAAGGAAGACCATAACGACCGTTTCCGGGAGTTCGGTGATGCAAAAAAAAGGGAAGATCGGCGGATGTAATGTTATTTTTGTGCATCCAAAAACATATCTTGTTTTTCACTTCTTCTGAAGTCAGTTGTTCTGGTTAATCCATAATAATGCGTTGATGAAACTTCAATAAAGATTCAACTAAAGAGAAAAACTTTATTAAACTCATTACAACTTCATTAAAAATCAATCAAAGTTGAACAAACGTGGATATGTGTCTTATACAAAGTTGGCAGTAAAGTTGCGTATATTCATCTTCTTGGTACACCAAAACGCGTGTTCCCATTTTCTCAGGTTCACTGATCGTCAAGT
>CAJPEX010006208.1:739-13405 GCA_905338405.1 Notodromas monacha | reverse complement strand
TTATTAGACGTAATATTAAGTCTTCGTTTAAAACTCACCGATCTTTCTAGATTCTTGTGAATTTGGATAACACTATGATTGACCCCTAAAGTTTTGCTTTATCTTATTCATCTTGATTTTGTTGAAAACAAATTTCTTTTTTTTTTTGGTAAAAAAAAATGTAAAAATTTCTGAAAAGCTCCTTAGTGCTGGGAAAAAGTGCGTTGTACCCACAAGATAGCCACTCGTACCACGGCTGGTACCCGTAATATGGGCCGAAAATCCTTGACAAAGTACCAGCGTCCAAAAAAAAAACTGCAAAAGGGGGAAAATCAGCATAAATGGGTGAGTTCTGCAGTTGTCACCGTTGTCAGGAAAGTTCCATGGGCATAAGGACGAAGATTTTTTCGGAAAATGCTGTTCGCTGGAATCATCCTTTTCTGACTTTATTGTATTCATGTAATATTTAGATTCTCTCTCTCTCTTTTTAATTTTTTTTTAGCTTAGTCAACATACTCAACACTGCAACACACCTTGCTTATTGATTCAATATCATTTTTCGGTCAGATGCGCCACAAGTCAGATAATCAGAAATATCCCATATATAGCTTCCCATCATCTGCATGCAGCTGCAGCAAAAGCGGCTGTTGGGTCCCGAAGAAATCAATGGGTTTTCGGGATAAGGAGAATGCGCTGCGACTGAGCATCGATTTGTGATGCAGTCACGGACTGTGCATTCTGATAAGGCATATAAAGGACAGTATATATCCAGCATACAAGCTTGTGGGATTCACGCTTCCAACCACGAACAGTACTGTACATATACCACATGCATTATATATATGCTGTACAATACTGTACATAGATTCCTTTTTAGAAAATTAACCCGCGGTGGCTCCAGTGGGAGCTGTCTGGTGCAATATTCCATAAAAGCTATGCAACGTGCGCTGGTGACGCACAAACACCGAATTCTTTTTAAAAGCACAGTAGAATCTCATCGTTAAAACGAGAAGACTCATCAAAACGAATTACAGTACAGTATTCGCTACTACAAAATTGTTTTTCAGGTTCCTGCCCATTCAACAGCAATAATTTCATGAAAATCTCTTTATAACGAATTTTTATTTGTAACGAAGCTTTTTTCCGTGGTTCCAACGGAGCTTCGTCGTAAAAATATTTTACTGTAAATTTTCAATGGAATAGGATTGCGTTTCCATATAGTGTAGTGTGCAGTAAAATGCATTCCCTTACTGCTTGGCTGGATTTAGGCAAAATATTACTTTAGATGTAGGAAGGATGTAAATACCGTTAAGATTGGTCCATGAAGTTGGAAATCAAAATAGGAATGACAAAGTGTTCAGACAGATTAGACTGGCGCCATTGAAACATTGGAAACTTGAATGAGTCCAGAATCCCGTGAGACTGAGTATGACATTGAGATCCTACAAGAATCCAAATTCTTGAGGAAATTTTGCTGAAAGGATAATTCTGCTCAGGGACAAATTTTGCGAAACAAAAAGGGTTTAAATACTGGATAGATTCTCCAAATTATCATCAGTTGTTCTGGGCTTGTCTCACGCAAAAGACTGCTGTTTGTTGATATGCAATCTGCTGTTTTCAAAAATCTCAAACCTTGCTAAATATACCAACCTTAAGCACCCCAGCTGCAGCCCGGCTGATTTATCATTTAATTTATTCCAAATCTAGTTTCCAACTCAAAAGATTTTGAACCTTCTTCAAATCCATTCCTAACACATGCAGTAGTATCTAGGATTCTTTGAATGCTTACCGTGGGGCAAATATCCTGATTCTCTCGGAGAAGGAAATTGTGCTCTGAATATTCCGAAATGGAGATTGTTTGTAAACAAAATAATTTCCCAAAGCAGTTTAAATTACGCACTCAGAAGTGCCAGGTGTTTACATCAATAGGAAAAATTCAAAGTTCAAGCATAATCTGAACAAGATGTAATTTAACTTGAATGAAAATATGAGTAGCAGATGCATGCAACCTGTTCTTCTTCTCACAACAGGCTTTATACTGACATGTTATGTGGTCTTTTTTTTTTTGGCCGTTTGTGTACGTTTGAAATCCAAAGAAGTTGCAAACAAATTAAATGTACAGTATAATGGCGGAGGTTCTTCTGCAGAAATTAAACTAAACGCCTTTGCAGGCCACCTGCAGCATGTGGTCTGTAGGTTTTACAACTCGTATTTTTTATAGTCAGAGTTTTGATGTTTTCGTACAATAAATATGAACATTGGGAAAAACATGTTTATTTGACAACAGTTCGTATATGCTAACATCCTTGTTAATAGCCTCAGGGCCCTTTTTCTTGTGTTATTCTACTGCAGCGCTTTATTTTGCCGTCGTCCGCCGGAAGCTTTTAGTTTTTGTGCTTTGGAAAAAATAAGAGGAATATAGCACTTATATCGTGGCTTTTAGGAATTTTTTTTAATGCGGAGATTGTTCGACAGAATATCAATTACTGAGAATCTTGCTGAATTTCCTTTAGCCTTAAAGGCTGACGATGTACGACACTAGACAGCACTATATTCTTCTGTTGCTAACCGGATCTTCTTGGATGCTGATGCACTGTATTTGTAACCTGTTGATTAGATACAGTTCGAGGATCGCATTTCCGGCGCTTTTACGCATTTCCGGTGCTAATAGCTGGTATAATGCCGAGCACAGCAACTCACTACTGACTATTTTATTGCCTTATTTTTCTGAAATTAAAGGCTGCTTCGAAATTTGTGACTCTAGAAATGGGAATCGATTAAAAATACCTCTAATGATTCGAAAGTTACTCCTAAAAATTCGAATATCAATCATTACTGAATATTTTGTTACGCATAATAATAGGCTCCGTGATGATGCAGAAAATGAGTGAAATTGCTGAAGCTTGTTTAATAGCAGGGAGGAATGAGGTCATGCTTTCCAACAAGTAGAAGAGCGAAATTAAGTTTTGACCTAGATGAATTTTTGCAAGAATAATTCAAGCACAAACCCGTCGGAATATTCACGCAATTCCCAACTGCTTGACTCTATAGAAAGTGGAATTTAAAATTGCTTCTAATTTTGTAATTTGAAAAATATTTCTGTCTACTTTAGCCAAAATGTATTTGATCTCAAGGTTCAGTGGTTAATAAGCCAAAAAAGGTATCACGCTTTTTTATTTTGGCTTGTGCTGGGAATAAATGAACGAGGCAAAGATTCTTGTTCTTTTTGTCACGCGTGGTTAGGTGACCTTAATTTTATATATACTTTTCACTATGATCAACTTCATTTCGGGATGGCATTTTCAGAGGAGAAATTGTTTAAATACAGTGAGACCCCCACATGCGGACACCTCGACCTGCGGACAATTCGACATATAGGGACACTTATTTTTTTCTTTAAAAATTGATGAAAAGGCCCGACATGAGGACACTGACTCGACACAGGGACATTTTGTTATAAAATGGCGAACACATTTCAGGCCAAATTACAAGAAACAGACATTTCCAACCCTAAAATTGATGGTAAGAAAAGTTCTTGGGCATTTCTCTGACCAATTTGCCATTCATTTAGCTAATATAAAAAAAATACCTCCAGGAGAGAGGGACTTCCTTATCTCTTGTTCACTTGAATATTATTTTTATAGCCAATATTTCTATGTACTTTACAGAGGTATCAGTATTCAATTCCCTAAATGCCCATATTGTGTTTAAATATATTGATTAGAATCAGTTTAAATCGGTAGACAATTTTTATTTTTATAGAATGATAGTATTTTGTACTTGAAACACCGATTAAAAATTATATAATGTAAGTCTAAGGGAAAATGAGACTCGACTTTGGGAAATTTCGACTTGGGGACACTCTTGACGATGCACCAATTACGTCCGCATCTCGGGGTCTCACTTTTTTACTATGATCAACTTCATTTCGGGATGGTATTTAGAGGAGAAATAATTTAAATACTTTTTGAGAAAAAAATACAGTAGAGGGGAATGCAACATTGAATTCCAGTGAATACCGTATTTTTAACCCTTTAAAACAGCGTGGAAGCCCTGGGCAGTGACGACGTTGTCGTCGACACCGCGGTGCTGCTTGACGACGGACTCAATCCGGATTTGCACTCGCGTGACGGGATTTTCTCGGGCGTCGTGATGATGACTCCGACGTTTCCGACGTCAACGTCGTCGAGCAGCATTGGGGAGATTCGGGCATTGCGCATCCAAACCACTGCGGGCCGTGCCCCGAGGCGACGTCGGGATTTCACCCTGGGCGGCGTGTTCTCCCCGCAGGCATTTTCGGGTGAGTGGATCCAGCCAGTCCCTGCTGGAACTTGTTCATCCAATCTTACTGTCTTATCATACGGAATTTCTTATTGCACTCCTTCTTCCTGTCTTCTCCACATTCCGAGTAATGTGCTTTATTTCCGGGGGCGAGCAGCAATATGTCTGGGGGGTGCAAGCTGAAATCTAATAATCTTTTGCTAATTCTTACGGTACAATGCATATTAAGCTTCTTCTGGATGGAACGACTCCTGCTGATAATTGGCAACGAGTGCCTCTGATGCCGAAATGAGCAGTACCGACAAAATGGGTTTAAGCTTAATAAAGGACATGTAATCAAAGCCAATTAATTAGGGACGCTCATCAATGATTCGCCATTCTGGGGAACTGTCAACATTTCTTCCTAGGAAAGGATTCTGAATTTAGAACATAAAAAAGAAACCATTTTGAAACTTATTCTGCTAACCATCAGCATTTTCTTACACACTAATAGGTGCTCCAGCCATTGATGATTGTTCTTATTGTGATTATTCTTGATTAATTTTCAAATCTTGGGCTTTCCTGTTTTGTCTTTCAGATGCGATTTTCAGAAACTATTTCGTCTCACTACCTGAATTCACCCAAGGATAGGGAGTACAGTATATTTATTGAATTTTTGCTGAATTACAGCAATTTTAATCCGATTAAATCCAAGATTTTTGATTTTGGTAGTGAAATTGCTGAAGCATGTTTGATGACAGGGAAGAATGATGCCACAATTTCAATATTGTGCAAAAGAGGGAAAATTTACATTTTGGCATCAATAAGTCCATGCAAGTATTGTATAATGCAAGCACAGACCCTTGGAAAAATCCACGAAATTTTTTTAAATATTGCAGTTCATCACGAATTCACGATTTCATAGCCAATAACCGTGAGACATACATTTTTGAATGGTGAAGTTATAGTGAGTATATAACCTTGGATTATTAACATAGAATCACAGGCATTAGTTTAAATTAATAATCAAAAATTAATGTTTGTAACGGAAAAATTAACTGATGCTAAAGAAAAAAGGTTTCTTTTTGAAAGCTTTTTTTGTCGAACTCCTCGAGTAATTCTGAGAACCTGCTGTTCGAATGCAATGTATTAATTGCCTTTAGGGTTAGAATTTCAGATCTTCCGGTTGGTGACTCATGCTGGAACAAATAGCGCAATTAACTCCCGAACAGGATGCCTGGGTAGCAATCGATGATCTGCTTTGCTCATTATTTCTCTGGAAATTAAAGAAATCCTCGGGGCTTTGAAACTATCGGAAGCCAACCTGTGCATTAAAGATTGTTTTCCCCATCGAGTAAAAACAACAACAAAAATAAAAAAAATTCCGGTTGGTGATGTACTGTATACTTCAAGAGAGTTTACCCACTTTACAAAGATGCCTTGAAGGCATTTGAACATGTTTTTCAGCACAGTCTAACAAAGAGCATCCGGTCGACGAACTTCCAGAGCGGAAAAAGCTCTGAAAAAACACATTTTCCCAATTTTTTTTACTATTCAAGACAAAAATCCAAACACTTAGGTCGATAATTGGTCGTAAGTAACGCGTGGCTTTTAAGGATATTGCCTTGGGGGCAATCCATGCGATTCTCGGTTACTTTGAAAAACAGGGGTTGTAAAGCTCTTGGCTTCTTGATGACATTTTCTCGGAACCTTAAGCTGATTTACAGTCGAATTTTAACTTCAGAAAAACATCTTCTGGTGTACATAGGATTGATAGATGCCTCGCCATCAATAGATGCGACTTTTTATGTTCTGAGTAAATGTATCGATAGATTTCCGCCAGGCGGTAAAAGCACCGGAAATGCTTCGGAGAAGAATTCATTATCTCGCATTAAGGCGTTTGAAATCTTCCGAGTGGTTTCATTAGCTTGAAAACATCACATCAAATCAAATTGACTTTTGCCTTCAAGGCAATCAGTGGTATACCATACTCAGACTATTGGACTCATTGGAACGATTTGGGAAACTCCGTCCCCATTTTTGATTTAAATTTGAAAAAAAAATTTCATATTTACGCAAATAATATACGAGGCCCCGTCCGATTATGAGCAAACAATTTTAGAAAAAAGCTACATTTTGACAAAAATCAAGAATTTTAATAGCTAAAATCAAAAATTAGCGTGCAAACGTTCGACTCATTGGAAGGATTCGGGAAATTCCGCCGTTCAACGCTTGATTAAAATCTGAAAAATATTTCATTTACGCAAATAACACACGAGGACCCGTTCGTCTTGATTATGAATGACATACGACATTTTTGAAAAAGCTATTTTTTGAGTAAAATCTTCGAAGAATCTCGCTTTGCAAAATAAGCTGGAGGATGCTTCAAGAAAAATAAAATTGGCATCATCAGCAGTTAATGAGTATAGACAAGTCTTCTGTGTCTGCCCACGCTTGCATACTTTGCTCCCCCCCCCCCCCATTCTTCTCCGTGTTCCGCAGACAATGTTTCTTTCCTATAATGTATCATTGGTGTTGCCGGTGCCATCGGAACCCACCCCCGAACCCCCTTATATTGTCCTTCTATCGACCCCCCACACATGTGTTCGTTTTTTCACGCAATATCCAGTTTCAAAAGCAGCCTCTCTGGATCTTTGCAGAGGGATGTCATCAAAAGCCCTTTGCTCACGCCGGCGAGCTTTTCCCCGCTTTCTCGGGTTTCGTCGAAATCCTGCCCACGCTGGTGAGATGTAATGACTCGCATGTACAGTACCTATAGAGGGTGTCCGGAAATTAAAAGCTATTCCGATCCCGTCCCGAAAATTCTCATTATTATTTTTTCGGCCAAACCGTGATTGCAAATTAGGGTTCGGGATAGTATCTATAAGACTTTCCGCATGCAGATGCCGCGCTAAATATTCGACCACGCCCTTTTTTTAAATTTGAGACACCCGGAAAATTCCTCTGCCATTTGTTTCGAAATCTTCAAATCTATCCTTTGCATGGGAGCCTAAAACAATTTTTGCATTCATTCAAGTCGTACTGATGAGCAGAATAATTACGGTGCAATAATCGAGAAAATGCAGAAACTGAAGCATATGTTGCTGGCATGCTATGAAATCCTTTGATCTTCGCTCTCCGAGTTACTCTCCACTCTGCAAACGCTCTGCAAATTAATAATCGTTGAACTTCAATTTCCTCGAGCAGCAGGAAATAAGTAGAAGGAATGTATAGTCTACTTACTCGTACCCCGTTTTACATCCTCTTGAGAATTAATCATGCTTCTTCCGCTGCAAATGCAACGGAATGCACATGGAAGGAAATACATAACACCAATCTGAGAACAAAGGCAATAATCCGGTCATACACCATGATAATAAGGCCCGAGAATGCAATAAGAAAGAAACTAAACTGTATGTAGATTAGAACACTTCTAACATCTTGAAGTACCGAGAAAGACACTTTGTAGATGGCATGGATATAAAGTAGCTGCCGGAATGAGATGAAAGTGGAACTGCTGAAATGCTCGCATTGCTGTTGTTCTGCAAAAAATGAAAAATAAAAATCGCGGAATGAAGTAAAACTTCGAGCAAAAGACATTTGCTGCATAAAAGTGAGATGGAAACTTTGGCAAGGATATACAGTATATAACCCTCCATGGAACCGACTGCATGGAATTTAACAGTGAGAAACGGAAATGAAATATTCTGTCCAGCAGAAACGTTTTTAGAAATTTCGAAGCTGACGCATATTAATACAGTACTGTATAGAATATATGTAAGTGTAGCTTGTGCTTGAATCTATACTCAATTATACAAACCACAACGAGTATTTCGATTTTGTCAAGATTTCATATCGTAAAACATTGTTTCATCATTTTTTCTAATTAAGTTTCAGAGATACATTCCGAATGGACTTTCAGTAAAAAATCCAGAAAAATGGAGAATGTGATCAATGAGACATCGTCGTTAACTTTCAGTGGCCTACAAGAGATTTTTCATTCAAAAAAAGCCCAAACCAGAACCACATTCTTTTTTCAAGAAAGCGCCATCTGAATGTATCTGAAATTTAATTAGAGAAAAGGCTAAACGATGATTCGCAAAAATTAAAAAAACCGAAATACATGTTCTCGTTCTCGTTTAGAAAATGAGGAGTGAGATCAATGAAAATTCAGACCACATTCCTTTTGATAAAAACCGATTCATCATTAAAAAAAAAAGCCCGAATACGAACCAGAAGATTTCGCCCAGAAAACCCCCCTCGTCTCGGAATAATTTTAAAATTCAATTAAAAAAGTGATTATTTAATGATAAGCTTTAAAATATTTTCACCTAATCAAAATACTCGATCTCATTTGCAATTCAGCTGATTCAAGCACAAACTAAGTATATATAATATACGTGAATGCATGTATACGTACTGGATGCTGTATCTACCAAAAGGTAGATATATGCGTCAACCTTGAAAATCGTATACATGTTTCCAATAAGCAGAATATTTCATTTGCTTGGGTATTGCGTCATCGCAGTTCGAGAGATTTTTATTCGCTGAACCCAGATGCAATGCCCATAATCCTGTTGATCCAGGCTGGCGAGTAATCAAAGGAGGCAGCGAAAATACCCCAGAGGTAGAAATGAGATGGAGCTCCAGAAGCTTCTGTCGGAATCAATAAACATTAACTTCTTTTTCTCGTGGATAGGCGATGGACAGAACCAAACTTTATTGAAATATCCACAGATATGTCATATATTTTTTTTGGGAATTATTCTGGCATATGTGGCGGAATGTCGAATGATCGAATGTAACATGCGATTTCTGAGATTTTTTAGTTGTTATGGCTTGACAACATTTGGAAGTTGGAACTGATATCGCGGCATTTTTTTTTGTCAGGCAATGCAACATTGTGCATTAAATGGGTATAGTCCTTTTGATAATAAACAACACTCATCGGGGTACAATGTTGTGAGAAATTCACAGTGAATTCACGGACAGCACGAAAGGTCCATTCGCTGAAAATCAGACATGAAAATAATGGAAAGGAAAGAACCAGAGGGATACATGATGGTATACCTCGCAATTCGATCCTAATCCATTGCAAAACTAGGTTCGAATTGGGAACTGGTCAAATTGTGAGACACTTCTAAGAAATTCAAAACTATCAATGCAGAAATGCAAAAAAAAGGACACAGCAGGTCAAATTGCGGGGCAAGGATCAAATTTCGATTCAACCTCCCTGCTAATTCAACTGTTGCATTTCGGTATGGTCAAATTGCGAGGTACCACCAGTATACAGTACAGTATAATGTTTTTATCCCTTGACATAATGCACGATTTAATTATTTTTTCTGAAATCGTGCAGTAAAATTGCAATTATTTGAGCCACAGTGAAAAATAAATGAATGCAAGACTATAACAAAAAAAAGATTATGAGAAACAACTTATATCGCAAGCGTCCTATATGATAAATTCGAGCTTTTTAATGAAAATATTTTAAATACAAAAAGCGCCAAAACTGCATGGTTTTCGAATACTGTGGAACAGCCCCCCGAACACATGATATGTGCTGCATGTTTGCAGGACAGCATACAAATCCCTCATTCAGCTAGAGTGGATAGAACACAGTGAATGGTGGACATATCGTACGATGAGCTATGTTCTTTTTGCATCGCATGACTGGGTCATGCAACTCTTGCCGCAGTCCTACGATAACCATAAATTGCTTATGTAACCAACAACTATATTAGGGCATTTTTGAAAAAAGTTTATTTTCCCCATTCTTAGAGCAAAAAAGCCAATTTTTATTTTCTTAAACATTAATTCATTCAACTCTTTTTAGTGATAAAAATTCAAAATAAATTCAACATTGGCATTTCAACAGAAACAATGTCGAGTTTTCAAATCACATGTCTTTCTCATGCATTTAGATTGCGCTGTGATGGCTCAAATCTGGATACCCCTTAGACAGACATACATGCCACAAGTCAAGTTGAATAAAAGTCCATAAAAACAATTGTCATGTACATGAGCGCAAATGCACATGAACTGGGTCAAAAGAATTAAACTGTTGGTTTTTTTTTGGGACATAAACCTGGGATCCACTAGCTGTATGCAGAATAGGTAAACAGTATATCGAATTGAACCGAATTCTTAATGGTTTTTCTGTGTGTGTGTGTGAAAGACAAATATATTCCATAGTTTTAAAATGCGAAGAACTACGAACTTTTGATATGGAATCCTAGATCTTATGCATCCTATTTGATGGAATCTAGGCACCTGAAATGCGCAGTTTGAGTAATGAACTCGCCCCGAGAAAATAAGCCACGCACGTCTCTGAATATTATTCCAGAGGCTTCATATTTTGAACATAATCTTTGACGCACCCATCTTGTCGAATCCCATTTCCTGCTGAATGTATCCCACGCATGTCACACGAAGCCCTCCTTTGTTTCGCATACATCTTACTTCAGTTTTAGGCTAGACAGTTTCGTTCAATCTCATCTCCACAAATTCATTCCCCACGTGAAACAGGGACCTGCTATACTTTATACTGTATACAGAGATGTATAAGGAGAACATGGTTTTTGAGAGATTTTAGGAATGAGGCATAAAATCATTTTTGAAGTGCAGAAAGACGATGAGAGGGAGGAAGATCATCATCCTTGGAAGTTGATTGCCCCGGTTGCCTTGATCTCCAGCTGAGTAAATCTTGATAAACTTCATCCATTTCTTTGATCAAACTGTTATACTCAGACCGTCAATATCCCCTCGGGGAATTATGAAAGGATTTCATAGGCAAAACTGCGTGCGATGTTTTGGGAAAATAGCTTCTGAACTTTTCCTGCGTCTATACCCATCAAAAACGCAGGTTTTCTTCATCCGCGTGTCTTGAATTTAAAACTCTATAAGGAAAAGCAGTTTCTGAGAAAAAAATCTATCTTGCAAGCTAAATTTGAGTGATTTCTTGCGCCGGTTTTAAAAACGATTTTTGAAATACTTCGTCTTGAATGCAGACAACGAGGAAAGCATCGAGACTTTTGCAAAATTTCAAACTATTCCCGAGGCACCAAAGACCTGCTCGTTTGTCCTCCGTGAGCAACTTCAGCCTTGCGTTCATCGCGAACTCGGATCTCGAATTCACTGCTGCTTGGAAATACGATCATAACATCGACGAAAACGATTCTAAAGGTACCTTTAAACGTTAATGTTTACAAATTTGTCAGCTACTGTAATTGCCTGCAGTGTGGTGGTCAACCCAGCGCCAAATACGATAACTTATTAGTGCCGTCCACCTTGAGTCTGGGATTATTAAGGATTGAGCAATTGGGCTGCTCGTTCGGCACTATACAGAACAGGAAATTGATGTGCATACTGTACTGTACTTCCATCAAATAAACAATTAACTGTGCTTTTTGTTTTCAATTGTTTTTTTTTAAATCTCAACGTCAAGGAATTGTCGCGATACAAAGTTGCCAAATGCTAAATGGACGGCGCTGAGTTGCCCTACTGCTGTAGATCATTCTGGGAAAGTTTGGGTTCGAAGTTGATCATTAAAATAGCCAATTGATGCTGAAATATTTAAACCCCCATACTACAAAACTTCGCTCTTTCGATGAAATTCTCTCTTTTATTATAGGCGGCAAAAAACTTTTCAGAATCAAATAATCACATTTTCATTCGTCTTACTAATTTTTTCACAGTTTTTTGGAATACATTTTTTTAACCATGAAAGATTCTGCTTCAGTTTTGCATTTCTTGATCGTCAAAATTGACAGGGACGTGTTTCATTTCCAGTATTAAATCATGATGTTTTGGTTTTTGAATTATAGTTTTTTTTTACATTTTCGACGGTAACCGGATTTTTTGTGTTTTATGCTGGGTTTTAAATTATTTTTTTTACTGTTCTGAGGCAAATTTTAAGTATTATTTGCTTTTTTTTCTCCGAGTACTTTCTCTTCAGTTTAGTGAATTACTGAACAACATCACATTTTAAAGTGGGCTATATTTTCATTATGTAGTCTTTAAATGCTCTGAACGGATTTTTTGACAGATTCGATTTTGATCCTTGGACATTGATTAAAAAAATCGATTGCTTATAATGTCAGTTTCAGAATTGGTCTTTATTTTATAATTTTAAAGTTTTTTTGCTGTCAATGCAAATTTAAAAGATGTGTTTTGCTCTTCCGATGAATAGCTCCTTTTGCATTTTCTCAGCGAAATTTTCCCACATAGAAATGAACTGCTTCATCAAATGCGTGACGGACAATAAGAGAATCCACGCGGTATTCTCGCTTTTCTTCCTCTATTCTCTCGCTTCTGCATTTTTTTTTCTTGCACGAACTTGCTGGAAATGAAGCTTTTTCGGTTGTTTTTTTTTTTTTTTTTTTTTTTTTTTTTTTTGTTTTTTTTTTTTTTTTTTTTTTTTTTTTT
>CAJPEX010006207.1:0-13410 GCA_905338405.1 Notodromas monacha | reverse complement strand
GTTCAAGGGTTCAATTCAAAGTGAAGTTTTTGCCGTTTTCCGTGGATTGGGGAAATGGAAATTGATTTCTGGTTTTTGGTGAGTTCCTTCCCTTTGAGGGTTGGAACTCTTATCAAGATTTTCGCGCGGTTTTTTATGTAAGGGTTTTCCTAGTGTTCGGCGTGCGGCGCGGTTTTTTATATGATAACTAGTTTTTGCGTGGCGTTTCCCCAACAACATTGGAGAGACTTAGTTTAAAATTAAAATGCTCCTAATATTCGGCCGCTTTAAGTAAAATTTCCTTGTACACAGTTCGTGCATTCCATTTTTAAGATGACAAATTGAGAATGTTCCAACAAGAATATAAATATCATTGGGAATTCTATGGAAAACACATGGAAAAAAACACAACTGAGCGTGGTTTCGATCCACGGACCTCTGGATTATCCATCCAGCGCGCTTCCACTGCGCCACTCATCTTGTGTACTGATTAATGTAAAGAAGACAAAAAATAAATTACAAATTTTGAAAATCAGAATAAGCTTCAAGCAATATTTCTTTTTCAAGCTTTGAAAATCATTTCTTTGTCCACTCCTATATCAACAAGTACTGTACAAGGCTGCTATATACACATAATTCCGTTTTCAATAGATTTAATAGATGTGAATAAGTCTTGAGCTATATTTCTTTTTCAAGATTCAAAAATCATTTCTTTGTCCACTCCTATATCAACAAGTACTGAACAAGGCTGCTACACATAATTCCGTTTTTCATAGATGGGAATTATGCTCAGTTCATCAGCAGAAATCTCTGATCCAGCAATATAACATTTGACCAGCAGAAACACACCAGTTGGAATTTATAAAAAAAAGCAAGATATTGCACAAAAATGGGTACGTAAAAATCTTTTTAACTCCTACAATTTTTACGTACGGTAAAAATCCTACTTTTTAACTCCTACAATTTTTTTAATAACCCTTAAGATACCTTTTGTGCACTATTTTTGTCACAAAAATTAAGGCAAGGAAAACATCCCTTCCCAATTTTGATCATCAATTATCTTAAGCAGCAGTGCAATCACAAATTTCTTTTTAGCGCACGCCAAAACTCACGCGCCTTCAATTCATCTCTGATGTGAACTTACTGACGAATTGGCGAGTTGTCGGAGCCAAGGATCGATGCGCAAATTGCGTAACCCCAACAGCTGAGAAATCTGCGTTTGTGGCTTCTGCTGAATCTGCAGACACCAGGGAAGCCTGCATTGGCCTACGGTCCGCTAAAGGTCACTAGTGGTCCTTTAAGTGGACACGGTTTTTGTTAGTTGCAAAGGCCTCATATTTAAAGGTGTGCTCATTTATTATAAAAGGTAGCTCTCTTCCATATTAATTCCTCTGCCAAAATGAAGTTTCTTCCATTTCTGGTACTCAACAAAAAAGTAATTATTTCCTTACTCGAAGGTTATCATCATCATCAGAATTTTACTACTTTTTCGACGACGAGGTGACGTTTTTCTCCGGGAATAATTAACGAACGGAATGCATCAGTGAATAAGTTCCAGCGGGAAAGTTGCTCTACTTGGTCTGACTCAATCATTATCACAAGTAAAAAATGAATTAACTTTCCACGCTTTACTTCATCGCAGGTAAATGAAGCTTATTTTTTTGTCCATAACTTGAAATGCGGCAGACTTTTTTGCGGTTTTCCAGAACTAGTACAGTGGTCCGAAGAAAGCTTTCTTTGTGGCTACTGCAATTCTGATTTGATCAAGAACAGGTGTTCACTTCATCAAGTGGAAATGCTTTTTGCCATTTTCACCTACGAATCTTGCAAGTACTACCGTAAACGTACGGTAAAACGACTTTTAAAAGGAGCTACTAGTAGTATTTTTAAGTCAGCTTGCTTGTGTCCACTATTATTGTACCGCTGTAAAATGGCAGGTGATTATTTTCGGAAATATATGAGATGATTGAAGAGTGCTACTGTAGCACAATACGAAATTGCAGAAACGGTCCACGAAAAATACAAAAAATTAGCAAAACAATGCTAGTAAAAGTGGCTCAGAAATGAAGAAAATTGACTGCTACAGTATAGTATATTAATTTTAATAATCTGAAATCATCAAAACAGAAAGTGTTGCTATATACTCACCACCACGTCCAAGAAGAATCCCCAAGTGGTTTTTCGAAACATTTCTTTGGTTGTACAACCGGCTCAATAATTTTTATATTCGAAATTTCAACCACGGAAGATGAGCAAAAATCTCGCTTCAGTGCCAATAAATGACATCGGAATCGGAAAGCCACTTTTATGGGCTGCCTTTTTCGATTCAACTTCAAAATATAAGAATCTGAAACAAATAAATGGTCATTTAATGTAAATTTTTGAAAAATCTCATGCATTTGAGACGCATTGCAATAAAATAGCATTTTCAATTTTCAAGATAATGACCCTCGTGATTCATCTTCACGTTCAACAGGGAAATAATCCATAGTTTGTGGCGGAATTTGTAAACAGTTTCAGTCAAGTTTACAAAAGGGACTTTTTTGTAATCACGATATCAAAAAATAGCGCAAATTTTATTTTATTTTTCACCTTTGAACGAATTTTATAGAGAAAATCACCCATGTATGGAATTCGACCAATGTCAATTTTTCCTATATGGCTTAAAATGATGGGTCTCTTTTTTATATCCATTTAATATGTTTCAAGTAACAAACATGCGTCAAAAATAAATTCGTTTGCCAGCTGAATAATCCTGCAGAAGTGAAGAAATTTTGTCATTTAATGTGAGTGTCAAACGCCGATTCTTCTCAGCATGCAGCAGCGACATCTTTGAAAATTTTTGCACCGCGCGCTTTTATTTTGGCGCGTTGACTGTTTCCTAAATGGATTTCTTCCGTCACGCGAGGGTATATTCTAAATTTCCTCATATTTCAAAACTTTGGCGAAGAGTATGAGTGCGTGATATTGGCAAATTTCCTTCAAGAAGAAAACACACGGTCCGCAATAAAAAACTCGAATTCGCATTCTCACGCGGTTCGACAACACACGCGACTTCATTCCAACTCACGTTTCCTTCCACAGAAAGGAGAATAAAAAAAAGGGGTTTTTCCCCTCAGGCATTATTTCCTGACCAATAAAATTAATATAATAAAAAAAAGGCAGGCTGGACAAAATTACGCGGGAGAAGAATGCGAGGAGGTATGAAAGAGATGTTGTGCGGTTTCCGCTGCCTTCTTATATATTTTTCTTCATGTTTCCCATAGAAACTAGTCGTTCTCAGCCACTTCGACGATCGCAATGTGTTCTTCCTTTTATTTCGAAAATATTTTTTTCCCCCGTTCTTTTCTTTGTTGGTTGTTGTCTCGGTGATTTTCTTCGAAAAACGCATTCATCTGGCTCGGCATCACGCGAGGAAATGGAACGTCATGCTCTGATGACACCCCGCAGGAGTTCAGCAGGTTTTGTTGTCTAATCTTCTGGAATCCCACTGACAAGACAGTGACTTCATCTTTCTAGATTACTTCAATTCATCTCAAGATTCACAAATAGCATTGCATTGCAGACGGAAATTTTCTCGACTGCAGAAATAATTAAAAAGGAACTATTGCCACTGACACAACAGTGACTTCATCTTTCTCAATGACTTCTATATGCATCTCTAGAACGTCTATAAAAATACTGCAATGCGTTAAAAACAAGAAATTTTCATGAATGCAGAAATAGTGCGAAGAAATGAATTTCTCTGATTCGATAGTGATTCCATTTTTCTAGACTGTCTAGAGCAATAAAAGTAAGGCAGTAATTACAAACAGAAATTTGCATGACTGCAGAAATGTTTATATAAGACAACAACTCTTCTGACCAGACTGACGTGACTCCATCTTTCTCGATTCCTTCAATTCATCCCAAGATTCACAAATAGCATTGCATTACAGATGGAAATTTTCTCGACTACAGAAATAATTAAAAAAGGGACTAATACCACTGACACAACACTGACTTCATCTTTCTCGATTATTTCTATATACAGTATATGCATCTCAAGAACGCCAATACAAATAATGTGATGCGTTAAAAATGGGGGATTTGCATGACTGCAGAAATATTTATAAGGCGACAACTCTGGCTGACCAGAAACTGACTCCATCTTTCTAGATTACTTCAATGCATCACATGATTCACAAATAGTTTGCATTACAGACAGAAATAATTATGAAAGAAAAAAAAACCAATGACACAACAGTGACTTCAGCTTTCTAGCTTCCTTAAATGCTTGTCAAAAGTCATCAATAAAAATAATGCATACCTGCAGAAAGAAATTTATTGCATGAATGCAAAATTTATAAAAAAATGAATACCACTGACTTCCTTTTTCAACATTGCTTCAACGAATCACAAGAATAATTGATTTATTCTAACAATGTAATCCAAAAAGAGAACTGCATAACTACAGGAATTCAATCATCATCCAGACCATATCATAATTTTTTTTTTAGATAGATTCAATTGGGAGATTCCGTTACAAAAATTTATATGAGACCTCAAGATGCGGACATAATTGGTGCATTAAGAGTGTCCCGAAGTCAAAAGGTCCCCTAGGTAAGTCTTGTTTTCCCTTAAACTTAATTTCTAGAAGTTTCAATTTGTGTTTTGTGGAAGAAATATTCACCAGAATTCTGTGAAAAAATAGAAAACTAGTCCACCCATAGAAACTGATTCAATCAATATCCTAAGCTCAATGAGGACATTTTGAGCATTGATTACTGTAACTCTGCATAGTAAATAGAAATGTTGGCATTCTCTGCAAAAATAAAATTCAAGTTGGAAATAGAGAAGGTATAGTCCCACTATGCTGGAGCAGGTGATTTTTAAAAATTAGCTAAATGGATGGTCAAATTATTAAGGAAATGCAAAACAACTTTTGTTACATATAGATCCTAGGGGCTAGGGCTGGAAATATCTGTTTCTTGTAATTTAGCCTGAAACTTATTTGCAATCTCAGCACACAATGTCTGCATGTCAAGTCAGTGTCCACATGATGGGCCTTTTTTTTTTTTTTTTGAAAATAAGTGCCTGTATGGAAAATTGTCCTCATGTTGAGATCTCTGCATGTGGGGGTCTCACTGTATAGATTTCTAGCAAAAGGTTTTTTCAAGATCCTGCCATGAATAAGACTTAATGCTAAAAAATATCATGATAAACTTTTAATGCATCTCAACAAATGAAGTCCTTCTGGTTGGTCTATACCCACTTTTTTCTTACAGTTTTAAACCTCCAAATCAAATTTGAAGGGACTCCCAAAATTGAACCAGCAAAATATATTCTTTTGAGCTTTGGATTTCTGTATATATTAGGCTAATCCAGGGAAATCATTTTCTATTGATACATTGAAATCGCCTATTATTCTTGTATTTTTTTACTTCATTGAAGGATTATCTCTTATTCACACTTATTTTTATTTCATACATATATTTTTTTTAAAGAAAGAACTGTGAAATCTGACCTAACTGAAGCTGTTTTCCTCGCTCGAGTCCACACTTATGAGAGTGGGAAGAACAGAAAACCGTTGGATTTTTCCCGCGAAGAATCACCTTATTCTTCAGATTGCGCAACCGTAGCATTTTTCTACTCATTGCTTTTCGAAAACTGAGAAAAATCACACAAACCTACTTCAAGAAACTGAAAATTCGCCGCATTTTCGAGTCCTGGATTTCTAAAATTTATTCTAATGCGTGGTTCCGTATTTTGTATGTACAATAGTTCCTGTTGGTCGCATTCTCTGACCTACTGCCGGAAGTATAGGAATCTTTTCTATCTCGGTATTTTCGATGGCCATACAATTTGCGTTTTGTAAAAAATGGTAAAACCAGTGCTTGAACTGGGTCTCTTTTTCAAAATTCTACCACGATTGTAGTGATGCCAGCTGGAATTTTCCCGCATGAATAAAAAAGTAAAGCTTCTCAGAAGATGGTAATTTTTTTTTTTACTTCGGAGATTTTTAAGGCAAGTTAATTATCGTACTTTAATCCGAGGAAAAAATTCTTCACAATTTTGAAAAATATCAGGGGTGTCCTTAAATTTTTTTTTTTACATGAAAAACCACGTATTCAAATATTCTTTCTGTTGTAACGTGGCACTTGCAATTTTTGACGAAATTTCAATTTTCCTCGGACATAAGATAATACCTAGAATTTCATTTGTATCTGATGGTCATGCAAATAATGATTCCTGCGTGATGCAAATAATTTCATTTCAAGGCATGTCAATATTTGTGCTGCAGTAAAATTGCATGCGTGTCTAAAATATTTCAAGCAAATTGACAATCACTTTTGGATTGGTCTGCAGAAAGTCACAACTTAAAGGATGACAAATTAAGGTTTATGTTAGTACCAATGAATTCCTCCGCTTAATTGCATGAATAAATTTAAAAATGTAGATACAATTCAAAATGTAAGAAAAGAAAAAGTGCACAGTCTTTAATTATCAGCGAATCTGTCATCATCATCATCAGCATCATATATTTCACGATGAGGATCCATCAGCAACTGGGGTTTCACATATACTGACAAATGATTGTTTTGATTCATTCTCATTACATTTATTGTTTTTTTTAAATTCCAAAAATACCCAGACCACAAAAACCACTAGGAAGAAAGCCGGTGATTTTGAAGAACATTAATCTTTCCTTATTACATCCCACACAGCAAGGAGAAACGAATCTTCCCGCAATTATTAGTATGAAGAAGAAGAACACCAAATGTTTGTTTAGTTTCGGAACCTACTTTCCTTCTTATGGACAAGATAAAAGGGTATCCCTAAAAAAAAAAAAAACGCGAAGTACCAGAGAAAAATAATAAATTTAGTTTCCGCGAATCTGGGAAAGTTTAACTGATCTAAAAAAAATTCAGGAGCTTATGATTCATCAGAGGACTGCATCATAAGATTTTGTAACTTGAATTTTAAATATAGCCTTCACCCAGAATTTTTGTAAATATCTTGACCAGCTTCCTGTAATTTCTTCAGCATTCAATGAATCATCATCAACCTGGGTTTGTGATTCATAAAACTTCAACCATCATTAAACATTAAAACTTGATGAAATTTTTATATCACCGGTATAAGGTATAATGATATTATATGGATATCAATCTGAGTAAATTCTGTAATGACGAAACTAGAGATAAATAAAAGCTGGATGAACACAATCTAACCAAATTAAACTTTCGCATACTTCAAACTGATTCACAAATGGTTGTAAAACATTGGTGTGTATAAAGTCTTTAAAATGATTTCCAGTTGACTCAGCTCCCGAGAACATCTCCTCCGTGAATTTTTGAAGAAAACGATGAAAATTTTCTTGAAAACAAGTAAACGGTACAGCGATAAAAATTTCTTGACCACTTTGTCAAATCCAAAGCTCCAAAACCAGAACAGAGATTCACTGCACGCTTATTGTAACTCCAATTTGAAGAGGTAAACAGAAAATATAAATTTTTTAAAGCAGGGAACAGTTTCACAAAGAGAACCATCGAGAAAAAGTTTTTAATGAGCGATTTCGCAAAAAATCAATGCAAATCCTTTTATTTGTGCTTTAAAAAAAATGTAGCAGAGCGTGGTTTCGATCCACGGACCTCTGGGTTATGGGCCCAGCACGCTTCCACTGCGCCACTCTGCTGATGAAATCTTATGCAAGCAGAGTAAATAATTGATATTTTATTAATTAAACTGAAAAAGTATAGACTAAACGAATGGAAGCAATCGGATTTCCCAGAGCTGAAAGTCTGGTTTGTATATATAGACTCACAGATATATGAGGTTTTGCTCTTAAATTGTGTGCGTTTACATTTTTACAAAAAAGGCCTCTGTTCTGAGCTTTCAGTGGAATTTCATCAAAACATGTCATTGATGCCTCAAGAAATTCCTAATCATAGGAGAAGTCCAGTTGAACCTGACCAAGCTAGGGATAAAATGCACAAATTGCCTTCTATTTAACCCTTGGTTGGCTGTGCCGGGATTTATTTGTGAAATTTGTGGCCACAATAAGGCATAAAAAAAACAGGGATGATCAGGAGAGACTAAGTATGGAAAAAACCCAAATTGTTTTCCATTTTTTGGCAGACAAAATTTTTCCTAAACTTTGGCTGCTGTGTGGCATTTTTTCTGCATTCCTTGCATAGGATTAGCATTGAGAGATTTCAAACACAAAGGGTTGTTTACCTTCCATGCATTTTTCTAGACTTTAGCTACTCAGCCAAATCGTTTTTTTTTTGGGTAACCTTTGGTCAAATCAAGAAGCACAAGCGTGCAAAAATTTTGTAGCACTGCGACAGGATTGAATTTAAACCGCCACCATCTAAGGGTTCCAAAAAAGGTATCTTGAGTTCGAAGAAGGTACATTTTTCAATACTTGAGTAAATTACAATGTATTACTTAATGAAGCACAAGTTTGCTGTGATCATTTTTAATTTCACAAAATTTCAAACAGTTACAGAATGAATAACTTTGATGGCGTATTTTGACAACAACAGAATCATTTCTGGACAGACAAAATATAAAAAATGTGCTCGCAAGTCATCCACAATTCAGATTTCACTAATTTCTTTCAAAACTTCGCATCACAAGCATACGAGACAATGACCAGCATAGTTTGTCATTTCAAAGACACTGTGAAACAATGGCATCCTTAAAACGTTCTCACGTAAATTTCCCTGCCTTCTCCAAAACTCTCCCGAAAATTTATTTGAAAGTCTCTTGCGCACAGAACACTTTCAAATTTCAAGTTGATTTCTACTGCAATCCACCAAACAGAAAACCAATACCCGCCACTTCTTCTCCGCATGTGCTATATAGTCAACATCAATTGCAAAAATATGCATGAAAATTCGCTAACACTTCGAACTTTTTTTTTTCAAATTCGTGTCTCGACTTCCGCTCGCGACTGAAGCTAGAAAGCAACTGTACAATAATTCGAGTTCCTGCGCACCGCTTTCTGGAATTCGGAACCAAAGGCGAGGAGAAAAGAAAGAAATCTGCTGGAGTGACCACACATATATGACTCTACCAAAAGCCCACCACAGTACGAAAAAAAAAGCTTAATTAATGCCAGGAGAAATGTCCAACGAGACTTCAGGGACACAACCCGAAATTCCTGGTGATAAGGTGCAGTATATTGTAGAAAAAAAATTCCTGATCTCAAAATACATTTTTTTTAATCAAAGAACCGGACAAATGTATGTTTGAGTGTATTCTGAAATCGGATCTAGGACAAATCAAGACAGGAAGACCAATTTGAGGCAGAAACTTTTGGAGACATGCAGAACAATTCCAGATTGAAACTTTTTGAGACAAGGACATTTCAAGACAGACACTTTTGGAGACAGGAACAATTGAACACAGATACATTTTGAGACAGAGAGAATTTGAGACATTCATATAGACATAAACAGTTCAAGAAAAAATGACTTGACTGTGTTCCTCCCTAATATCTCATGTTGAAGGCATGAAAATGAAAAAAACAAATGTACTGCTTTTGATGAAAAGTTACGCTAATTTTATTTCACATCCAACAATTAATCAGGTAAATAAATGGTAAAAAACTGTATCCATGGAAAAACATACATTTTTGCATCCAGAGTTGCTTTTGGACTGTCTCCAATTGTCCCAGTCTCCAAAAGTTTTGGTGTCAAATTGTCTCTGTCTCAAATTGACCCTGTCTGGAATAGTCCATGTCTCAAATGGTCCCTGTCTCAAATGGTCCCTGTCTTAAATGGTCCCTGTCTTAAATGGTCCCTGTCTCAAAAGGTCCAAGTCTCAAATGGTCCCTGTCTCAAATGGTCCCTGTCTCAAATGGTCCCTGTCTCAAATGGTCCCTGTCTCAAATGGTCCTTGTCTCAAATCGTCCCTGTCTCAAATTGACCTGGCCCATCTCAAATATTCTGTCTCCATTTGTCCAGTCTCCAATTGTCTGTCTCCATTTGTCCAGTCTCCAATTGTCTGTCTCCATTTGTCCAGTCTCCAATTGTCTGTCTTGATTTGTCTGCATCCCTCTGAAATCAGCCTTACTTGTTGCTTCCGGACAGTTGGGGAAGGAAGAATGAAATCATGGCACTCTTCAAGCAAGACAAAACACGGAGTAGAAAGGAAGTAAAGTTGAGTGATAATTATCTGAGGCAACGATAAGGCAAGGAACTATGGAACCAGAACAAAGCAAGCTCATCGTAAACACCTCCACTTGTTTCCCACGAATAAAAAAAAAGCCGAAATGAGAAACTCTACTGTGTTCATAAGTATATTAAAAAAAAAAGCCATCATCAGTCACGTTTCTTTAAAAAAAAGGAAGAATCCAGAGAAACCAGCATTCGTATAGAAGATCAATTTATTGCACCTATAATAATTTGGCCTCTTTCTGAACCACAACAGAATTTTTTCATCAATTATTTCTGGGCAGAAAAAGGAGAAGAAAATGAAAAATGAGAACTGAAGGCGATGAGCGAGAATGAACAATCTTACTTTATTTATATTCTCGAATTATCTTTTCACAAAATGCCTTCATAACTTCGTTTCGCTTATCGAGACTCGACAGTACGTGTTAAAGTTAAAAAAGCCACCATTTTACATTTCTTTAAAAAATCAAAAACACCAAAAATGACAAAAGAATTCATCACCTAATACTTTTTTCTCTCCCTGAATTTCAACAGAATTCCTGTATCACTGATTTTCGAACAAAAATAGAAGACGAAAATAAAAATTGAGAACCGAAGACGCTGGCGAAAATAAACAATCTTCGTTGAATTAATTTTTCTGTCCTTTTCTTTCCGCAAAATACCTTCATAAATGCGTTTCCTCAAGAAAGGAAATGGACATAGAAAGGGAAAAAAACAGAGAGACGATAAGAAGATCTAAAAATAAATTTATAAAATCGCTTTATTTTTAGCCTCGAATTTTTTTTAAAAATGGGTTTTCGGAAAAAAGAGAAGGCGAAAAAGAAATTCAAGGAACACCGTCGGACGAGTATAGATTATCTTTGTTTATTTATGTTTCCCCTCACATTATATTCTTATTTAAAACGCTAAGTTTCTTGAAAAAATAAAATTAAAATCCGAAGCATTCAGAGAAAAAAAGCCTCTTCTTTATTTGTTTATATATTTTTCTCTCGCAGAGAAAAATAAATGTCTTCATCACAATTTGTTCTCTGGACAAAAAAAGCAAAAGAAAGAAAAATCAACACAGTGATGGTGAGAAGAAAATGTATTCATTTTTTTTTCTCTCTCAATCTCTCTTTACAAAATGCCTTCATCCCTACGTTTCTCAGAGAAAAAGAGAAGAAGGAAAAAATAAAATTTAGAATCAGAGAAGTGAGAGAAAAATCTCCTTTTCTCCACATCCTTTTCTTTTTTCTACTAAAAACAAAAAGGAATGCATGCGAGAATAAGCAGAGGGATTCCGCTATTCGGCGCTGAAGTTTATAACCCGTCGTTAGACCCGAAAAAAAAAAGGCTGGCATAATCATTTCCAGACTACTGGAGACTGGAATCACGGGACCTTGACGCGGGGCATATCACCGAAACCGGACGAAGGGAACCGTACTTTAGGCATTAAATAAAAATAATAATAAAAAAGCATCCATTTTTCATATGTAAAAGAGTGCCATATCATCATCGTATCCGGTTTCCTTTTTCTAACTCTTCTGACTTCTCAAAAAGAGCCTCCTAAAGCAACTCCGAATTTCGCCCCTTTTTTCTGAAGGATTCGATCACTTAGTTTTTTTATCCCCGGAATCCGAGCGAAAGAAAAATTGTATCATGAATTGGTGTACTCCAAAATTCGGTTACACAAAATTGTTGAAATCACATCCCAATAAAAATATAAAATAATTTAAAATGGCCGACTATCTTCGCAATTACTTTCAAATCTCAGAATTTTTTCACCGAATAAATAAAGAGCTGAAAATCCTGAAGAAGTGTAAAAAAAATTC
Source organism: Notodromas monacha (assembly GCA_905338405.1). NCBI lineage: Eukaryota > Metazoa > Arthropoda > Ostracoda > Podocopida > Cyprididae > Notodromas > Notodromas monacha. Next base: position 1,454 of record CAJPEX010006207.1, on the reverse strand, counting down.
CTATTCAAATTTGAATCGCGCATTTATTTAAGCTCATCATGCTAAGATTGTATAATAGCAATGACATCGGACAAATCTGTCTCCTGACTCTCTTCAACGTCTTAAATGAGCTGAAAAAATTGCTTTTATCGCCCTGATATGACAAATATTCAGACGATTTTTTGGCAATTTCTGCATGTTTCAACCTAAAGTTGTTTTTAAAAACCATTTTTCTTTCCACATTACATGCATGACTTCCAAGGCCTCGCAAAAGAAAGAAAAATATTTTATCGTTGAGTGGAAAGCGTGGAACACAAGCATGTATATACAGTAATTGAATGCATGACAAGATCCAAATGAAGGAAACTGTAATTGCTTCACGCTTTGTCTGTTAAGAGGACAGTGGGATCCTGGGCCAGTTCTGCTAATGCTTATCATTCCATCGCAAAAGACCACCGGGTCGAAAAGAAGCAGTTTCCGGATGAATCACCAGACTGTGACTCAAGTCCGGACATGGAGGACATTGAATGAATGGGTTCGCCATTTTCTCAAACATCAACAGGGTACAATGGTGGATATTTCAGGGAGCTTTGCAGCATTGGTCTTCAAGAAATTACCCAACTATAGAGACAGCTGTGATATTAAACAGGTATACAGTGAGACCCCCACATGCAGACGCCTCGACATGGGGACGATTCGACATGGGGACATTTATTTTTCAACAAAAAGTTTATAAAAAAAGACCCAACATGAGGACGCTGACTCGACCTGGGGACATTGCAGGATAAAATTCCAAAATAAATTTTAGGAAAATCAATTTTTATAAGGCTTAATTGTCCCATCATTTTCCCATCCATTCAGCTAATTTAAGAAATGCCCTATAGCACAGAGGGACTTCCTTCCACCTCTCTTTGTGACATGGATGTTATTTTTCCAGATGCCAACTTCTCAATTTACTGTACAGAGGTACACTATTCAATGTTCCGAATGTTCTTTTTGGTTTGAAAAGATATTCATTGAATCAAATTCAAGTGGCAAATTTTTTTTCATGAAATTCTGAAGAATGTGTCTTTCATAAAACACCAATTAAAAATTATACAATGCAAGTCTATGGGAAAACAAGATTTGACTTGGGGACAATTTGACATAGGGACACTCTTGATGCACCAATTATGTCCGCATCTGGGGGTCTCACTGTATTTTATGTGATGAACAAATCAAATACTGTGAGAACTTTGAGAAATTCATGAAAGTGCACTCTTTCTACAACCAAATTCAAAGAACCAGGCACAAAATGCGCACAAGGATAAAATTTTGTTGCAGAGAACATATATAACATGGACTTTTGGAGAGAAAACTGTATGGTACTAAATAAATATTCATTAAAAATGGTGGAATGCTAACAATTAAACCCTAATCCGTATGGCTGGACCATAAATTTCATTGAAAATACTGTACTTCCCGGTCTTTACTAT
>CAJPEX010006205.1:0-10341 GCA_905338405.1 Notodromas monacha | reverse complement strand
AACGTGATGGTCTGAAAAAAAAAAAAAAAAAAAGAACCCGAATGCTGGTGTTGCAAAGGCGCTGCGCAAGTATTTGAAGCTGGAGCAGGCCATCAGGCTGCGGGAAAGCAGGAATCCCTGGCAGAAAATGCGCCTCAACTTCCTCACACTCGCTGACGTGGAGAAGGATATCCGAGCCAAGTCCCTGGAGCTGGCTGAAATGCAACAGAAAACGTGAGCTTCACCAGGGCGAAAGGGATTATCTATCCCCACCCCGCTATAGCCTTACATATTCCTGCTTCCTGTGAGGTACAATGAAATAAAGGCTGAGCAGAAAGTTTTTTTTTTCCCCCACCTCATCATGTTGTGTCACACTTTTTTCTTAATTTCTTATATAGCCCTTCTGCAGCAAATTTCGTATATCTTTGCTAAATTTTGCGACCAAGAGCGCTGATGTGAAATAAACATGAACTATAAAAACTAAGGCCAAAGTCTGAGTCTGTGGAGAGTCTGATAATTTGCTCTTATACTTGAAGACAATTTTTGCTGGAAAAAGTTATATACTTGCTGGTTGGCATTGTATCTACTTCCGAGTTCCTAGTAGTTGTATCTACTTACTTGTACCTACTTTATAGTTGGTACCCCGAAATTCAACTGTAATATGTTGCTGAAGTAGTGAGACAAATTGTGAGACAAGGTCAAATGCAATGTTTTCTATACTGTATTCAATGTTTTGAATCTCTGTGGGTTGAATTGTGGGACAGAGGTCAAATTGCCAATTTACCTCCCAGGAAATTTGAAAGTCAAATTGTGGAACAGATGCATTTTGGGCTGATAAAATTGCAAGGTATCACCTTTACTCTGAACCTTCTCAGTATTAAGGAATATGATTTGATAAAGTTCCAAAGGCAATCAATTCCCCACTTCCCCTCCATATTGCTGACAATCATTGCAGGTTGCTATACTCATATTCCACTGAAAACAAATAAATACACAAATCTGTAATCTATGAGTAATTTGGATTCATTTAGTTTTTCATAGAGATTTTTGTGAATTCCTGAGGATGAATGTCTAACAACTTTTTGTTTCACCAGCCAAAAACATCAAAGCTTTTTTCCGTTGACTGCTCCTTTCATCCAGTAGAAAATGAGACAATTCCAGTGTGACAAACTTCAAGTATCACCTAATTTTTAATCAATACACAGTATTCAGACATGCACTGATTCAAAAAATGTCTCGAGTAACAAGCTTTTCTAATTTAAAAAAGAACTTTTTTCCGCCTGTTCTCTTCAAAAAGAGAATGTAAAAGAAACTGAGTTTCCATCAGGCATTCCCTGGAGATCCCCACCTTCCGTATGATCAATGCATTGCAAGTAACCATTCCTCATTCTTGTTCACTCATCCAATTCTACAATAGAGGTCACACAGAAGCTGACCTGGTTTCCTTGGAAGGCATTCTGAAAGCAGAGACGCAAGGAAATGCAGATCAAGACAAGATAGATGCTTTGACCAGACAAGTAAGACCATCTTCTCCTCGACGTCTTTGTAGCTATCCTCTTCCCAAAATATATGTATGCAGTGTAAGAAATAAAAATATATAAATAAATAAAACTAAATCTTCGTGCAACACTGCAGATTCTGCTCACATCTGAACTTGGGTCTCTTGAGGCACAAAAAGCGCAGTTGAGCTCGGAAATAAAATCCCTGGAGGCAGAAGCCGAGGAGCTGCAAAACTTGTACTCAAAACAAGATACTGTTCTTGGTAAGTATCATGACTACTCAGACTTTGCATTCTTTGAGCAGAAAAATAAATTTTCGAAACAAACCGTGAATTTGTAATGCTCTGTACATCGAATGGTGAGATTTTAAAAATTTTGCAGTGCAAAGTACAGTATTCATAAAATATTTTGTTTCAAAATATTTTCCTCTTGGTTGTGGCAGTTTCTCAAAGGCACCAATTCATAAAATGGCATTTCAAAAAAACGCATTTTCGGCTGCAATCTCATTATGATGACTATCTGGTCTTGATTCTGTACATTCTTGGAATAATTATGTTGAGCCCCTATGTGAATTAGCTGTAGCTAAATGTCATGAAAGACTTGGAAAATTGGGCTTTTAGAAAGGTTTCTCAGAATGAAAAGTTAAATAAAGGATTTCAGCAGGTGAAAATGTGTCTACAGCGTTAAGAAAAGCCAACTTTTTTTCATCAGATATTTTCAACTGCCTTATTTGCCTTCCCATGTCCTTCTGAAATTTCAGATAATGCTGAAAGAGTTCATTGCTACTTTTGATAAATGTAGTATGCTGAAAATGCCCTGCGGACTGGCAAGAAACGTCTGTGCACTGGTCTGCAGACCTTGGGTTGGGGAAAACTTGTCTAGAGTACTGTATATTTCAAAGAACAAACAGACATAAATTAATGAGCTACAGAAGGCAGTGCATTTTTTCCTGTATGCAATACTTTTGTTTCATTCTATATTTTCAAGACAAATGACACATTAACAAGGCAGGTTTATTAGGAAGAAGGCACTGCTTATTCCTAACTTGTCTCTTCATTTCTTCACAATGAATATACTGTACTTGGAAAGTATGGCAGGACTTCAATTATCTGTTTTAAAAGCATTCACACTATTTATTCCCCATTTGCTGCAAAATCTCAGTCTGAAATTTGTTAAAAGCCATGAATTCAAGACATTTTTCAGCATTCGAAATCTTCCATCAAATCTCAGGGAGTTTGGTATATAACAAGCTTATACTGCATATATATATATGCATGCCTTTTTATGCATTTTATAGATGCTGTTTTTGGAGGGGAGTACGGTAGTATGAAAGAGAACCAGCTAGAGCAGGAATGGGAGATTTTCGACAAACGAAGAGAACAAGTCACAGACGTCCTTTCCAGATGGACACAGGCGAGGTCAAACATGGTAACTGCTTTCCTGAAAATCACCAGCGCGTCAGAATCCAACTCCAGTGACAGAAATGAGTTAGTTTTTTCTCTCAAAATTTTTGATCAATTTATCAAGTGGCATTTCAAACAAATATCTGTATGCGTCCTTCCTATATCTTCTTTTTCAAAGGTCAGAGCAGAAGAGAGCAGACGCCAGAAATGACCTGACAACAGCTGCCAACAGTTTCCAGGCAGCGAGACGCAATCTGGGCAATGTTGACACCAGATATTGCTCAGACGAAGTTATCGATGCTCTGCAAACTGTAAGTGCCCTTTTTCCCCAAAAGACCCTTTTGCTGTTGATGTACTGATGGGCTGCTAATGCTCAGAAACACGATCATGTGTAAGCTTTTTTTTATTTTTGCTTCACGACTTCACAGATTATGATTTCGACCACTTTTTGCAATCCAGAGTATATAATTTCAGTGAACTTAAACTCTCATCAAATCAGTAATTACTCATATCTCACCAAAAATGTAAAAATTTTCTCTAAAGGGAAAAAATTAAGTGCAAAAATCAGACCATTAATATTTTTCTGGAATTAAAAACAAGGAAGTGCATTGTTTATCAATTAATTGGTCGATGATAGACAAGCTTTTTTCTGCCTCTCAGCAGCAGGCATGAAGTCCATGGAATTTTTACACATTCATTCAACACATCCCAGCAAACCGAAAAAATCACAAATTTAGTATCAAAAGAAAACACATGACAGTAAATGCAAATTCATGAATAAATAAGTGCCATCATCTTTGGGATGAAAAAATCACTGCCATCAGCAATTATACTCAGTAAAAATCCAAACTAAAGGCGTTCAGCCTGCTTTCAGATGATTTTTAATGTATTAATCAATTCAAAAAGAGTTTGTGAGGAGAAATCATATGTAAAGCTAAACTTTTTTCTTGGTCCTCTATAGTTGAGGAAGGTAGTTGTTTAATGATTTTTTATGATTGTCATTTGCAGCATTAAAAAGCGAGACACTTTGGTCTGATTATTCAAACAGAACCCCAATCATTAACAATTTGAAAAATGGATTAATACAGTCATTTCAACTTTGTTCAACAAAGATCTGGATTTTAAATGTGAGGTAAAAGATGGGAAATCTCACAAAATGAATTTGATTAAAAATTAAGCAAAGGGATTGCAATGAAAATTATCGTGAAAAGAATTATATTTTAAAAATATGTTTTAGGATCAAGCACTGATTCTTGTGAGTGTATCAGAAAAATATAATTTGACACAATTACGTTCCCATGAGGAAATCAACATTTTCATATATTTGTATGTCATTGTACTGATGGCATTATTTTTGTCAACAGGCAGCAGCAGATGCTTTTAAAGACGGAGACTCCAACAATTCCCAGACTGATTCTTTCTATTCAGAAATGATGAGAAACGCTGCTTCTTTTGCTGTTTGGATTGATGAGGTTTGTACAGTATTTTTATATGCTATATGTATACTCCTAGAAGGCAGTTTGCTGTATCTCAACCCCCTGTTTATTTATCTTTCCTTCTGCAAGTTTTAGCTCATAGAAAAAAAATCAGCAAACTAACCTGATTATTTTAAACTTTTAAGAAACTGCGAGACACTTTTCACTTCCTCAGCCCAATCTAGGAAATGCTCAAGTTTCTGAGAGCTCTTCTTGAAAACATCATATAGCAACTGACGTCATGTGCGTCATGGGAGAGAAATTGCGTGGGTGATGTTCCCGCAATGATCTTGTCTCCGGGATAAAAGCACTACACTTTCATCGCCTTTTTTGCGACCTGGTTGCCGAAATGAGAAAAATAATTACTATTTATATGAGCCATCATATACTGTACCTTGAAAATATATGATGGAATATACCGGGTGAAATTGCGGAATAGGGAAGCATTCTTCATAACCCCGCAAAGTGAATAATCGCATTAATTCTTCATACAAAGAAACGAATGCATTACTTTTTGTAATTAAATTTTAAAAAACTGTAATACAATTTCGAGTAAGTCAAACATGCAAACTTCCATAAGATCAGAAAATGTTTGTGAATATTTGTCCCTATAGAATTCGTGTGTCATATTGCTGCAATTACTCAAGTGCAAAATATACTCTCAGTAAAAATCAAGTTAAAAGGGGTGCTTCATAAGCCGAAATTTAATTTATAAAAATCTTAAAAATAAAAAAAAATTTATATGTGATCCATATGGAGAACAAATTAAGGAATTTCAACAAAGAATTATATGCAATGAAAACCAAAATGGAAATCCGTGCAATTCATGTTCAATTCCAATTAAAAAGGTGTTTTTATGCATTTTGTTTCCAAAACTTTGCCTTTTTATTAAATAAAAGCAGGGGTTGCTTATCAAACTGGGGCTAGGGTTATATTCAAATTTTAAGATCAGAAAGCTAGGGGATGATTTTATTTTATGGTGTCCATAAATTCATACCATAAATGCATGTCATGGGTTCATTCACTTGCAGGCTATATACTTTTTATCACAGGTGATAAAAACCAGGATCCTGCCTCATCACGAAGCAGAGTCAAAAAAGGCAAAAGAAGCTGAAGTAGCGCTGAGGGCGGAGAGAATCCATCTGCTGAAGAAAAAGGCAATTGTATTTCATAATTTCATATAGTTCATTCAGAAAATTATTCTGAGCATTTTTTTTTTATTTTGATAGCTCAATTCTCTCCAGCAGATATAAATAAAATATCAAAATATAATTGTATTATTCTTTCAGATATTTCGGAAAAGTGTCTATATATCTTGAGTCACTGTCTGGATGTCAGGGGCGGTTTTTTTTCTCAGTCCCAAGTGCCTCCAAGTCGAATTTGTCATAGGTCCGGATTTCCGTATTTTGGGGTCTCACCGTACATGTGTATTTGTTTTTTTTTTGTTTTTGGTACAATGGGATAAAAAAAAACCTTAGAGCAGATGGAAGAAGTGGGCGTTGAGTATTCGGAAGAGAACACGGAAATGAATCAGCGGATCAGCGAGGATGGGACACCCAACAGTTCCGATGAGGAGGACGCCATGACCGTAAGCCGCAGCCCGTTAACTTGTTCCGTCCCTCACATCCAATTTGCCAGGCGACCTTGTTTTTCCTGGATGGGGGGGAGAGGGGTTTCCCTTGAACGTATAAGGGAGGATTGCGTGACCCGGCTTAGTAATGCTATATGCCAGACATTGCCAGGGTTTCCTACCCTGTACCCTGTATAGTATACCCCAAGTTTTGATGCAATTTTTCTGGAATTACTTGAAGGATGGTGAGGATGCTGGGAAATAAGAAGACATTTCTTGCGAATCTTCTCATTTCTGGCAGATATTTATGTTTGCGTGATGCAGGGAGATCAATGACGTATGACTGCGTGTGTCCAGGCTCTTTTGAACTATCAGAAACAGACGCAATTCTGAAGAATGTCAGCCTAGGGGATATTTGTGAAGTGTATGTAGGTGATAAGGTGAAACTCATCAACAAGGACAAGGCTGTACGTGACACTTTTCTTTCGCAATTGGGAAAATGTTTTGAATCACAGAGAGAGAGACTGAAAAGGATAGATTTTATACTCCAAGCATTCTTTTATCAACTTTCTTTTTGCCGAATTTTTCATTTGAAATAAGTGATTTTAAAATTTCAGTGCAGTATAGATATCAAAGGAATCTTTATGAACTCTACAATCTACAACAAAATTGAGAAGATCAACAAATAAATTAGTTGCACAGAGAATTTTGTTTTAGATGACTTTGATGAAATGGGTGAGAAACCCATGGGATAAAAAAAATATATACAAAAAAACTGTTATAGACAAGATTGTTGTGGAGAGAGGCCCCTTGCATAGATGGTACCCCACAATTTGACATTGTCCATTTCCAGACAAGGGTTGAATTGCAAAGTGGTCAAATTGTGAGACACTCCACAAAATTTAAAACAGCAAAATACACTAGAAAAGTGTTTGAATTGTAGGAAAGAGGTCAAATTGCAAGTCAACCGCTCAGAAAATTTGACCATCAAACTGCAGGAGGTTGAGTTGCAAGGTACTGCTTGTGTCATTTAAATCTTACTACATCAAATTATCAATGGCGACAAATGCATTTTTAACTGCAGGAGTAGGTTGAGTTGCAGGATAATGCCTGTGTCATTTAAAGATTATTACATCAAATTATTCATTGCAGCAAATGCATTTTTCAGGTCTCTGTTGAAAAGTCATACAATTATTTGAATTGCTTTATAGTAAATTTATCATTTGAAAAACTCCAGTATTATTTCCATGTCCAAAGAGCTTTTTGTAGAAAGATTTTACTGAATAAACCATTCCAATTCGTGTGTCATTTTCTAGGAATATTTTTCTTATGAAAGCTTTGTTTGGCATGTGTTTGAACATGAATTCAGTAGCCCTTTTTATACTTTGAAGGATTTTTTTACTTTATGCTTCCAAATGTCTTGTGTGTCATGGACTAGAAGTTCTGAGCATCTATGTAAATACTTTAGCCTGGAAGTGAAGAAAAAATGTTGGAAGGTCAATTCATGGAATTTCCTGAGGATGCATTTCTATGATTCCATTTCATTTACTCATTTGTTTCCACATAACAATTTGTAAGCATCAAAATTACTTGCTGGAATGGAGGCATTCCACTGTTGGAAATTTCTACATAACAAATGATTTGAACCCCTTTAACTCAGTGAGACATATTCAATATGGGCTTCAACTCAGACTTCTTTCCCATCAAACGTCTACAGCTTGAATTTTTTAGGCCTTGGGGTTATTATTCTGGGGACCTGGGAAAGAAAGAGAAAGCAAAAGACTTGAAACTGGATGATTTTAGAAAAAGGAAGGGAATGACCATTTGGACAACATCATAACCCTCACCTCCAAATTCAGCACCCTGCTCAATTAATTTATACAGCAATAAGAATTAGTCCAGAATGTCACTAACAATTTTAACCTTGAAGTAATTCTTTTTCTCAAGAAAATGTCTTGTTTCCACGTGTCTGAAAAACTCGAAATGTTCATAGTTTTTCCTTGTTCTCTTTGATTTTGACTGTAAAAAATTCTTAGACTTATTATTAAACTTTATTAGAGATGGATGCGAGTTTTAGGTAGCTCAGAATCTGAATTGAAAATGCAACCACACCTATAAAAGCTTTAATTTCCGAAACGCATGCAAAAAGTAAATTGAATATCATTATTGGATCTTCGACGGAAACCCGAAGTTCGTGGATCATTCATGATATTCAATATGAAAAATGCCGGAATAATCCTGGGCTTTTACTTGTGTTTGAGACTCTGCAGATGAAGAAGGAAAGAAAAACAGTCCCGTATAGTACAAATCCTGCTTGAACAAATGGTACGCCTCTGGTATCATTGAATACCTGGGGCATTCATTCGTTTTTGTTTCGGTTTTGTTTTGTTTTACCTTGTACAGTTTTCGTTCTTCTCTTTTCTTCTGTAATGAGCCAGATCAATTCGGATGCCCTGAGGAGCAGAGCGGACCCAGACGTGGGGCCGATCCCATCGATCCAAGACATCTTGGGCAAGTATCCTTTCCAATGCCGTAATCGATACCTTGATTTATAATTTCGGTGAAAAGAAAAAACAAACAAGAAAAGCACTCCAAAACATTTTCCTTCTCGGCAGATTTTTCTTCATTTTCTATAACATAACGAAAAACGAAAGAAAAATTGTCTTCATCTGACGTCACGGTTTTTGTGGGCGGGTCGATGCGTTTTCCTCCTGCGCAGTTCTGCAAGAAAGGTGTTCATGAAGTTTCGAGCCTTTTTTAAAATAGATCCACCTGAGATTCAACTATGCTAAAAAAAAATTAACTGCTTATAGCCCCACCCTTTGGCAACACTTCCTTGCTGTGGCGGAATAATTCGGTACATTATCGTACCGTCCTCCGATTGCGGGTACCGCAAACACCTGCAATAATAAATGTCGATTAGTTTCAGGAATCCACAGGAACATTCCAGAACATTCTACTGGAGAGAATTGACGCCGCCATTTTCTATCAATCAAAATCAGTACTCTGTTAGATCTTGTTGAAGTTGGTTGTGATTGTGTGTGATTTTCCTGTGATTGACATCTTGGGGTTAATTGAAATATATTTATATCTTTACTTTTGGGATCTTGAAAAGCAAGATCCCCAGGTGCACCCCACACCTGATTGAAGTGTTTCATTTTTTCCTGTGATTGACATCTTGGGGTTAATTGAAATATACTTATATCTTTTACTTTTGGGATCTTGAAAAGCAAGATCCCCAGGTGCACCCCACACCTGATTGAAGTGTTTCATTTTATCTAATTCGAAAATCTTACCAGCTTTTGTGCTAATTCGGGCACAAAAATTGGTAGCAGAGCGTAAACTTCGCGATCTTAGTTTTTTTTAAACTTCCTTTTTTTCCCTGTTGCCCATGGCTACTACATCGTCATCTGGAGAGGCTATTCCTCTTTGTGAGTTGGATTTACGTGAGTCTCTTCCTTCTCATCCTGCTTCCGACCCTTCCACTGCCCCTTCTGTCGCGCCCTTACCGGATCTTCCCGTTTCTGTTTCGTCTCCGTCCCCCTCTACCTTTTCTCTCGTTTCGTCCATCATCCGTCTCGCGCGTTTAATTCTTTCTACTGATCGCGCATATGTTTCCCCAGATCCTTCTGGGCAAGTGTCTATTTTCGAAGGTATTCTTTCTGAATTTACTGATCTAGCTACCCTCTTCGCCGTTTTCGATATTTCTCAACTTCCCCCTCCTTTTACTCAAGACTTTGAATCTCTAAAAACGGAACTTAACACTTTAATTTTTCTCACCCCAGCTGATCTTCAATCCCGTTGGCTTTCTGTGCGGCCTTCATCTCGTACTCTTTTCGGAATCACTCTTCCTGTGTTGCCGTCATCTCCGTCTTTGCCGCCACCTCTTCTTCCCGTCTCTCGTCTTCCCTTTTCGTCCTCTGCCTCTGCTCCATCTTCGGTTCACCAAGACCAGATGGATACTTTCTAAAAACGGAACTTAACACTTTAATTTTTCTCACCCCAGCTGATCTTCAATCCCGTTGGCTTTCTGTGCGGCCTTCCTCTCGTACTCTTTTTGGAATCACTCTTCCTGTGTTGCCGTCATCTCCGTCTTTGCCGCCACCTCTTCTTCCCGTCTCTCGTCTTCCCTTTTCGTCCTCTGCTTCTGCTCCATCTTCGGTTCACCAAGACCAGATGGATACTTTGGAATCACTCTTCCTGTGTTGCCGTCATCTCCGTCTTTGCCGCCACCTCTTCTTCCCGTCTCTCGTCTTCCCTTTTCGTCCTCTGCCTCTGCTCCATCTTCGGTTCACCAAGACCAGATGGATACTTCCCATCAAGCCTCGTCCCTGTCCTCTCAGCCACAACCGTCCTCTTCTGTACCTTATCCTGACGCTGCTCTAACGCAACGTCTTTTCGGGCTTACCGTCGAG
>CAJPEX010006204.1:2700-13417 GCA_905338405.1 Notodromas monacha | reverse complement strand
TGTTGTCTAAAACAGATAGTTTCGAAGGTTTTTAGGTTCAGGCTTTCCTTTGTGTTTTTCTGAGTTTAAAACAGGATTACTTTTTGTAACAACTAAAAGGAAGTCTTCGAGTTCAGTCTCTGTATTTCACACACACAAGTGCAATACCAGTGAGCGGAGTCAATGCAGAATGCTGCTTTCTGCTGCTGGCCCGAGCCCTTTTATATGCAACAAGAACAAGAACATAAACGAAAAATACCCAGATAACCCACATACCCATATCTAGTGACCTACATATTGATAAAATACAAGCAGGCAAGCGGGTGGGAATAGGGAAATCATTACCCGTACCATCATCAACATGGCTTACGGGTACCCACTGACAATCAAGCATCGATAGACTTATATATGACCACAAATTCACCCCGGACAAAAAAAAAAAAAGCTCTGCGTTTCCCAAGTGAATTTTAAAAGGAAAAAGTGCACAGAAGTTTAGGGAAGCCCCAAATGGGATCACGTGCAAGAGTAATGACAGGCATTACTCAGAGCATGACATCTGGAACGGATCGGAATTCACGCCGATTTTGCCGACTTCCTGCCAGCATAGATGCTCTCAGACATCTGCTCCTCACTCTCTGTGCAACTTTCAAAATGTCACCGTCCGTGAGTGATCGAGTGGTATCGATTTTTTCATATCGATTTTTGCTGATCTTTGTCAGTGATTCTTGTTTTTTCCCCTGTTAGTTGCTTGCGTTAGTTTTGCTTTGTATTGAATCAGTTTGCAAAAAGAAAAGATGCCTAGCTGTGCGGCGTTTCGGCGTTTTTTTCACTTTGTACATAACTGTTGATGGCTACGTGCATCAAGATAACGCAATATTTTCATGCAAGTGATCGCGCGAGTTTTTGACCGTTGAAAAGTGATGGAAGTTTTTGAAATTTGTTCTTTTCAGGGCAGGGAATAGTCTTCAACGCGCTTTGTGTTGTGACAAAAGTAAAAATCCGAAAACCATGGTACGCCGTAAAATAGTTTTGAACAGGTAGCATAGCATGAACAAGCAATTTTTTCAATTTGTAGATGACGCAGAAGTTGTGGATTCTTGTGGCTGTCATGGCGGCTGCTAACGGTCGTTGTGTTGAGGATTCAGGCACGTTTTCATGCGGCAATATTTGTGACGAAGATGTTGCTGACTCGGAAACGTTTGGTTGGGAAGTTGACTTTGTGGGTCGAACTCTTGACTTGGACTGTGTCCGATTTTATGGGTTGAAGGTGTGATGTGAATGTGAAGTGTTTGAGGATCCAATAACCCTTTGTTTTGATTTGTTCAGAAGGTTAGGTTGCAGGCAGCTGTGCGATGCGTCGGGCGTTGGGATGTTGATCTTCAACGCATTCTGGATCCGTCGGATTTTTGTCAGCTTCTCCAATTGACACACACTACCACCACAGGTAATTAACGTTAAATTATTCGGGTTCTTCAGTTAATTTTTAAAACTGACCTACTCTAATAGAACCCGCTGCGTCGAAAACTTTCAAAGAACCTGTGGTGCCTATTCTTCCTTCAACTACCAAGGAGACGCCATCAGTTATCAAGAAGACAAGTTTTTCGTCCTCGACGGTCAAGTTAACCTCGCCAATTTTAACTTCCCTTCTGAATATTTCTGCACTTCCCACTGATTCCATAGTTCCCACTAACGTTACGTTGGTTTTTGGGAATGGAAAAGCCCATGTAGAGGCTGAATTTTCAAGCACGCAAATTGAAGATTGGGTGTTTGCTGTTGTGGGTAGCTTGTGTGCTTCGGTAGTAGGTTTGATATCCGGGTGGATTATCTACTGTATTCGAAAAAAGGTGCGTCACTTGCTTTTCTTTCCAATTGCATCGTTTTTAACCTTGCTGTACCATTTCGCTGCAATTAACAACTAACAGCGTTCAAAAAAGATTGAAATGGGAAAGACAGTTCCTGAGGAGATTGATCTCTTTGCACGTGGCTCAATTGTAAATCAAAATTTCGAAGATTTGTATGGGAGTTTTCCAGAGTTTCGTCAAAATTTTGCTTCTATTCGCGGTCGATCTCCAAGGGTCTCTACTTTTAAACCTAGTAAGTTTGTAAAGATGGATGAGCTGCATGCATATTGACAAGTTCGTTGCTTTTGCTTGGGGCTTTTCTTCTTGATTTTGTTCCAGTTCCCGATGTTTCAAGAAATCTTGGATCGGTTGGAGCATCTCTGGAATTTGGAGAGGGAAACCGAAACAGGACTGAAGAGCCCCACGTCGTTATCGTCGAGTCACGTCGGGAGTGAAGCTCCAGAAGAGTGCGCGTATATTTTCTGTGAGCTTGACGTTGCGGCGCTATTGAATGAAACACGCGACTCTGATTTCTACTCGGTATGTGAGGAGGCATAAACTGCTTTTATAGTTTGAGAACAAGAAGAATATAGGCGAATTTTGCCTTCAAAGAATTTTCTGATCTCAGCTTCATAGCTCAAGCAATTTTTTTCTTGGCTGAAAACAGTTTTTAGCGCTCCAGAGATAAGACGCCTGTAGCAGAGTTCATTTTAAATCGGGGATAGGTGTGGGGAACAGGCGCACTTCTTGTAGGTGTTGATTCGGATGGCATCAATTCAATTCTTGCATTGATGTCATGCAAATCAATGGCGGCTAAACGCCGACGCCTGTGAACCACATATCGAATTCGCGCAACGCAAAAGTATATGATACAAGCAAAAATAAATGTGAGTAACACAATCAACACAATCAAATATATATACCCGAAATCTCTGAAGTGAAGTTGTAGAGCACTCAGTTCTTCCGTAAAAGTTTTTGTGCTTGTCACTGTTGCGGGGATTTCGTTGACCGCATTGATTTCAATGTTTTCGAGTCTGGGGGTCAAATCTTTAAAAGGACCATTAACTATCGTGTAGCGGCAATTCTCTTGAAATTGGATAATGCCAGAGTATGGCATTTCATACGAAGTTTCTGAAGCTGGCAATTTTTTTTCTGTAGATTCGGAGCAATATTGGGTGATTCGCCCTTTGTCATTATCGACAAAGGCGAACTCATCTGAATCTAATTGAACAACAAAATTTTGAGGCTGCCTCACCTCTTTGGTGACACATTTAGTTTTGATAGTTGATTCAATATTGTTGCCTTGAATGGCTTGAATGCACTCATCAGCTTCATGTATAGGAGGCTGTCTAAAATGGCAAATTTTGCATTTTGTGTGCCCAACATGTGGCAAGCATGTGGGTAAATCACTCAGTTGAATTGCAAACATTTTGGTTCCTTGTATCAATAGGTATTGATGCGAAATATTGACTGAATACCATTTTGGCATGCCTGTTTGAGATTCTTCAGCTACAGGGATGCTGTGTATTTTAAACAACTCGTAGTAGTCAATATTTCGAATCACTGGAACAATTACTGTCACACGATAGTAGCAAGTCTCGTTCTTGTCTGCACAGTTCTCAATGGACCCCAGAGTCAATGGATTTGATCTCAACAGCGTTAGCATTTCTTTCACCTGGAAAATGTAGGATGGAGGTTTGCTTTCAGCTTGGATGATTTTTTTGAGGGCTCGTTCCAAATCTTGTTCATTCAGGATAAAGCTTGGGAATTGAAATCGATGTATTTGATCCATGTCGGAAATTAAAGATGTGACGAGCTCTCCCATTTGAGCTACTTCTAAACTCAAACTCAAAGTTTTGATCCAATGGTCAGTTGTGTTGTCAAACGTATGATTTAAACTTGAAGCCAGGGTATTGGCTACTTCAAACAATTTGTTAGTATCAATACGATATGAAGAGGCTGTTTTAATAGCAATTCTTCTTTCAGGAATGGATTCTTCCAGCGTCTCTTCCTTGCGTCGATGTATGATGGGCAATAAATTTGTGTAAGGAACATCTCTAGGGAAATTTTGATTTTCCCCTTGCAATCTTAGATTTAAATTTCGTAGAGTACCACCAAATTTCATATTCTTGGCTTTCAATAGTTCAAAAGACACATCTGACAAAAGATCAATAGTTTCCCGTCCTGTTCTTTTCCCGATAAACTCGGATATTTTTTCTGAAATGGTTTTTGACTGATTGTACAAACTGTAAACATCTATTGATGTTTCTAAAGTCCAAAACGTTACTGGAACACACATCGAGTACAATTCTTCCAGAGCTAATCCCATATTCCCAGGAAAATTTCGTAATGGTGACACTTTATCAAATCTGTTGATGTTGGACAAAGTTCCTTTCTCACTCATAGGTATTTCTTGAATTGTGAGGGATGATGCTATAGTAATCCAGTAGAGGAACATCATCACGCACATTCCTTTAGTACACATTTTTTTCTGAGCAATGTTTCTCTCTTGCGGGAAAGAATGAGACTAAATTTTCCAGAGCATAGTTCAGTTGAGACTATATGGGCTGCTGGTAGGATCTCATTTTTTTACTTATCTCTTTTTGCCGTCTGCTGCCTGGTCTGCGGGCGTTGCTCATCTTTCAGTCTTTGTTCCTTGGCTGATTGCAGCCTAGTGCGGGTGGATCGAATGTTTGTCTGATCCAGATGTCGAGGCAGTAAGGATGTTTTTTCTTTTAATCTCTTTGTTGGTTTCTTTGTCTGAACCAGTCCTCGCCTCCCCGCTGTCTGCGTTTTTTCTTCTTCCTGATCACTGTTCGTGTCATCAGCAGCTGCGCCAGCATCTGTTTCTCCTCTAGAGTCGTCCTTCTTTTTGGATAGTTTTAACCCTGATTCTGGGGTTGGTGACGTCCTGGGGGTACTGGAGGCTTGTGGAAGCCTGTCTTCAATGGCAGTTAGAGTATCTTCTTCATCTAAATCAAAGAATCTTCCCACTTCTGACGTCACATCACCAAAAAATGACTTTGCAGATTGAAGCATGCTTTTCTTCTCAGGAGATTTGGCGATTAGTGTTTCTTCAGCATCTGAGGAAGATACAAAGCTTTCTTCTTCATTAGTTTTGTTTTGTGAGGTTGATGTGGGCTTTAGAATAGTCTTCAATGGCTCAGATTGTTCTTGGATAATCTCAGGTGGTTTATTGAAGTGGCTTTCATTCTCCTCATCTGAATCTTCCCCAATTATATCAATTTCTTCAGATGGAGTGGGAGATGGAATAGGAGAAGATTTCCGAATATAATAAGGACGAATATAGCTCACATGCACAACATCTGTCCATTCAGGATTTTTATCATCCTGCACACGCATTACTACGGGGTTTACTACTTCAATGATGGTGTATGGCCCCTTATACTTGGGTGACCATTTCCTTCCCACGTAGGATGAATATTCATGCTTTCTAATCCAGACTTTGTCTCCCTTTTGATAGGAGATTCCCTTTTTGTGGATGTTGATTCTCTCTAAATATGAAGCCTGGTTTTTTCTTATGGCTTCTTGGGCCCTTTTCCTCACAGTTTCTATGTGCTGGCTTCTGTTTGAATTTTCACGAATCTCGGTCAATTGTTCCTTATCCATATACATTGGAATCCAGTATCCTCTGGGCTTTAGCCCTGTGACCACCTCAAATGGAGATGCTTGCAGGGCTTCATGCTTGGATGAATTGTGAACCCAGGCAGCATATTTTAATAACTCGTCCCAGGTTTGACGATTCTCAGGATCTAAATATAAAGCAAAATACTCATGGAGTTCCCTATGGGCCCTCTCATTTTGGCCATTTCCCTGGGGACGATACGCGGTGGTTGTTGTTGTTCTGGCACCAATGAATGTGGACATTTCTTTGAAGATGTTGCTCAGGAAATTAGTGCCACGGTCAGTCAGAATTTTCTTGGGGGGCCCAAATAGGCACACCCAGTCACTTAGGAATAAACGAGCAGTAGTAACAGCTGATGCTTCTTTCATGGGGGAGAATACAATCCATCTTGATAGGCGGTCTTGGATAACCAGGATGTATCTATTCCCCTTTGAGCTGCTGGGCACAGGGCCCACCACATCAATGCTAATCTCTTCAAAACAGTTCTTTGGTACCCCTGTTGTTAAATATGGGGTTTTATGAGCAAAATTTTTTACTTGTTGGCAGACTTGACAAGCGCGAATATAGTCAGCCACATCTCGCTCCAAGTTGGACCAAGTAAATTCCTGTCGAATAGCAAATGTGGTTCTGTCTACACCACTGTGACCCATGGCAGGTGGGTCATGGAATAATCTCATGACCTGCTCCCTTAGAGAAGGTGGGACCCATATTCTGGGGCCTTCTTTGGTTTCTTTCATTATCAATCCTTCTTCTCTTCTAAAATTTTGACTGAGGGAGTTGTTTCCAAACTTCAATGTCTCATCCTGTAGCAATTCTTTGGAGATATGAGGAGTCAAGTCTGTTCTCTTAAAAGCAGGTGATAAATAAGCACAGAGCCTCTTGATCTTGTCTGGGGGGTATCTACTCAATGCATCCACATGAGGAATGCTTAGCCCCTTCTTGTATTCCACTGTGTAATTGTATTCATTGAGAGTCATGAACCAACTGATGGCTCTGCGACTATCACTGTGTCGTTGTCTGCTCAAATAAGGGATGGCAATGTGATCAGTTCGAATTCGGAAATGGTGACCCCAAAGGTAGGATCTGAACTGATTGACTCCATAGTAGACTGCTAAAATTTCGCGATCTGTGTTTGAGTAACGCGTTTCTGCATCATTCAATGTGCGAGATGCACATCCTATCAGCACTTCCTTCCTCCCCCCAATTTGAGTTAAAATTGCCCCAATTGCATAAGCGGATGCATCAGTTGTCAAAATAAATTCCTGTTTGAAATCTGGGAAGGCAAGAATGGGGGCTGAGAGCAAGCAGGTTGTTAATTCTTTGATTGCTTGCTTTTGATCTGGGCCCCAGATAAATTCTGCATCCTTTTTTAACAGGGAGTACAAGGGACGGGCTTTATTTGCAAAGTCCTTGATGTATGTTCGAAAGTAACCCACCAAACCTAAAAAGGCTTGTACTCCCTTGACATTTTTGGGAGTTGGAAATTCCTTAATGGCTTCTATTTTTGCAGGGTTTACCTTGATTCCCTCTTGACTAACTAAAAATCCCAAATATTCTATTTGAGTTCGAAAAAGCTGGCATTTGGAAAATTTTATTTTTAGTCCAGCTTTATTGAGGCGTTGGAAAATATCTTCAAGATGCACCACATGCTTTTCTGCTGTTTTGGAATAAATCACAATGTCATCCACATAGATATATGCGTATGACCCCAAACAGCCATCTAGGACAAGATTCATCAGTCTCTGAAAAATGCTTGGGCTATTCTTCAATCCCATGGGTAGTCTAATAAATTCATAATGGCCAAGGGGAGTGGAAAACGCGGTTTTCCATCTCTCCTCTTCCCTTATTTTTAAATTATAAAACCCATGCAGCAAATCAAGTGCTGTGAAATATTTAGCTGACCCAAGTTCTTCAAATATTTGGTTGATTCGGGGTAAGGGGTGGGGATCGGTAATTACATGGTCATTTAATTTCCGAAAATCAACAACCATGCGCCACCCACCATCTTTTTTCTTAACCATCAATGTGGGGCTGTTATATGGGGAGGTAGATGGGGTAATTATCCCCTGTTCTAACAGCTCCTCTACATATTCCCCTAATAATGGTCGCATTCCGAAAGGTATAGGGTATTGACGCGTATAAATTGGGGTATTGGTATCTAGTGGAATGTCTGCCTCATAAAGAGTGCATAACCCCAACTGGTCAGATTTTTTTGCAAGTACATTCTTGTACTTGTGTAGCATCTGTTTGACTGCCCCAAGATATTGGTCTGGACACTCAGAGGAATTTAAATTTTCCTCAATTAGTTGGTGTAAATTTTCCTTTTCAATCTTTCCATGGATGTTCTCCTTGTTTTTCATTTTCATGGTATGCACTTTTTTGATAATTTCAGCTTTTTCTATTCCATTGATTGATCCACGGGCTAATGTTAGCCTTGCAGGTATTTCTGCTGGTTCACTGTTGATGTTGAGACACAAAACCCATAGTTGCCCATTTTTGATTGGGGACAGGCTTCTGGCAATGATTAGTCCTCCATGCATTTCTTTGTTGATGAGGACACTTCTGCCTTCAAGTGCCTGGCCTATATTTCTTGTGGGCCTTACAGGTATAATTTGTTGACAATTTCCTGGTATGATGGTATTTTGGATTGGGTATAGTCTGAAAGATTTTTCATTGATGTCCACCACATTCTGAGTTTTCTTGATTTTCCAGCTCTTCTCTTTTTCAGAGAAAAAGGGTATAACCACTTGAGAGAGAGCTACTGTCTTGTCCTTCAAGCTAATGGTTGCCTTGAGGGAACTAAGGACATCATGTCCCAAAATCCCATCAAAAGAATTATCAGCCAACTCAGTGATTAGTAAATGCGTTTTTAGTAAAGGAATTCCTTTGTACAATAAAAATGTATTTACACTTCCATTTACCAGTATTTTTCTGGTTTCAATGGTTGACAATGAAATATTGGACTCAGTTATTGGGGTTCCTTGGGGGATAAACAAAGGTGAAATCAACGATACCTCAGATCCAGTGTCTATGAGGAACTTCACTGGCATTGTTGTAACCGTTGTGGATAGGAGGACGACCGGAAGCTTCAGGGGCGGCTTCAAAGTCCCGGTCAGTTTTCGTTTCCCGACAACTCAGGGTAATCTTCAAAGCCCTCAACTGTCGCTCCTTCGGTGAGTGCTTCTTGGCCTGTGAAGTGGACTTTTGCACTCCTTTCCTTTGGCCTGAAGTCTCTCGAACCTCTTCCTCGTCGTCTCCTTGATCCTTTGGAGTTGGACGTTTGTGACCTTTGACCCGGACTTGAAGCCCGTGAGTCGGGACTCTTGCTTCGACTGGAAGATCGACCTTCGCGAGGGATCATTCCAGGAAACTTGGCCTTTCCGTCAGCCGGATATGACACTAAAAGTCTTCTGCCTCTTGGCAGGGCAGGGTTGGACACATTTGCACTTGCACTTGCACTCGACATTTGACACTCGCTGCTGAAGTGACCCAGCTTGCCACAGGTCCAACACGTGCGATTTGGAGTTGGATTTCCTTGAACAACCGATGTACGATTCACGCGGTATGGATCATCAGGTTGTCTGGTGGCTTTCAGCTTTTCAATGTTGGTGGCAAATTCAATGCCTTGAGCCATGGTTGCTGGAATTGCTGAAAGTCTGTTATGAATGCCAAGTAACATGCCTCGCAGAAACTGCGCAAGCATGATTTGGTCAATATGCTGTTTGCGACAATCATACAGTAACATTTCCGTTGGCAAAGAGGGATTCGTACATAGCTTGGGTTCCTGCCCTTCTTTTCGCAGTACTTTAATCTTGCTGGGCGGCTCACCAAGCATCTGAATGCCAATTCTCTTTACCCGCACAGAATAGTCACGGATATTTTCAACATCTCCTTGCACAATTTTCTGCAATTTCATCACTCCATTCCCCATTAACTCTCCACCATAAGCTAATTCTAGCTCTTTTATCAAAACTCGATAATGTTGATCTAACAAACCAGGCACTGTTCGAAGAAATTCTTTGGCTTTCCCAGTGATCTTTTGGAGGATGATGGATCGCATTTGTGAATCGGTCACATCGCAATCCATCAGGGACAGGCGCAATTCGTGCCACCAGTCCACCCAGTCCTCCCCATTTTCACCAGAGAACACAGGGATATGCCCAATTATATTGGACGTAGCCTGTTTATTACCACGTCTTCCCTCTTCTCGACTAGTCTTCATGTTAAAGAAGACAACTTCATCAGCACTTGGCTTATCAAGTTGATCTAGAGTTAATTCTTTGCTCACAAGTTGGTTTTTAATCCCCATTAATTCTTCAGCTTCTTTTCGCTTTTGGGCCATTTCATCCTGAAGATGGGTGGCATACAGAGTCAATTGGGCCGTTTCTATGGCGAGAAGACTCTCATCTCGGGCTGCAATGCTGGGTGTTAAAGTTTCAACTATTGAGCGATAGCTTCGGATTTGTTCATCCATTAAGCGTAAATTTCGCTCATTCAAAGTTCTTCTCTCCTGTGAAGGAGGAGGATTAGTTGCAGCATTTTCACCTTGGACGCGAGTTCTCTCAGCCTCTAGGAGGCGAATTAATTCAGTTAGATAGACCACCTGGTCTTCTGGGGGCTCACTCAAAAGCTTCTGGCGATGAATGCTAGGGGAGTCTGTCACCAAGGGTGGAGGGAGCATTCTGCTCAACACTGATCACTGACGCGACACTTGTGTGAACAGAAAACTTTCCCTTAGTTCTTCGCGGGGTTGATTTCAAACAATAAAAAATTACTGATTGGGCGTCTTTTCAGATAAAGAACCACTCACAGTTTTATGCCTCAGACCCTGTACACTGGTCTTCTTATGAGGTTGAAAAAGGAATCAAGAATTCACGTTTCTTTGACTCAAAACTTTTCCAGAAAACTTCTAGTCAGCAATTTCGTTTGTGTTCAAACTTTCAAGAGGAGTTAGTAGTGCACTTGTACTAAGTCACTCTCACCGCGGATTCACCCCTCAAAAAATGGAAAGAAAAAACGACTGCGCCAATTTCTGTTGTCTAAAACAGATAGTTTCGAAGGTTTTTAGGTTCAGGCTTTCCTTTGTGTTTTTCTGAGTTTAAAACAGGATTACTTTTTGTAACAACTAAAAGGAAGTCTTCGAGTTCAGTCTCTGTATTTCACACACACAAGTGCAATACCAGTGAGCGGAGTCAATGCAGAATGCTGCTTTCTGCTGCTGGCCCGAGCCCTTTTATATGCAACAAGAACA